>VOPJ01016554.1:0-158291 GCA_014673585.1 Semibalanus balanoides
TTTGTTTTACGCGGTTTGATTAAAGTGGTGTGGTTGTTGGGCGCCGACAAGCTCCGGAATAACTGTGGTAGCAGGAAGGCCTGCCGCCCGCCGTCCTGTGCCGACAGTGTGACAATGGATAGTTCGCGACGCTGCCAGCTTCCTATATGCGGCCTATGCGACTTAGACATGTAAGGTCTAAGTCGCTTACATGTCTCCCTAGGCCGCTTGCATGTCTCAGGATATCTGTTCTGGATCATTTGTGTCAGATTGTGATGGAATCAAACATGTTTTTTATGTTTGTAACTTTGATTTCGAAGTTTTCACTAGGGATAGCTGATTTCCTGTTCGGAAAACGTCTGTGCTTGATCTGGTGCTCATGGTGCACTTTGCCCTTAACTCTCAGTTGCGCCGGGTTTACCTCTCCCCCGGTCAGCTGACCGCGCCCCCTCACCTCCTTCGGTCTCGGTTGCCAAGTGTTCCGGGACCTCATCGTCGCCCCGCCCCAGGGACCTGATCTGACTCCTCCTCCCTCTGACCTCGTCTACAGACTACAGGTGTACCGGCACTGCATCACCCCTCCCCAGGGCCTGTGACCTAGTCTGAACCTCATCTACTCCATCTGCTCTCGCGCTCTAACAGTGTGGTACCGCGGGACTGCATCCACCCTGCCCCAGGGCCTGTGTACCTGGGTTGAGCCGTCTAGCTCCTCCGCTCTGCCCTCGTTCTAAAGGTGTACGCGACTCTGCATCCACCCCTCCAGGGCCTGTGACAATGGGTGACCTCTTTGCCTCCTCCTGGAATCGTATACAGGTGTACCGGACTGCACCACCCCTCCCCCAGGGCCTGTGAGCTTGGGGTGACCTCTGCTCCTCCCTCTGCCCTCGTCCTACAGGTGTACCGGACTGCACACCCCTCCCCAGGGCCTGTGACCTGGGGTGAACCTTCTCTCCTCCTCTGACGCTCGCTAAGGTGTAGCCGGACTGCAACCAACCCCTCCACAGGTTGCCTGTGACCTGGGGGTGACACTCATGCTCATCCCTCTGCCCTCGTCTACAGTGTACCGGGGAGACTGCAACCACCTCCCCAGGGCCTTGGACCTGTTCTGATCCTCTTTCTTCCATCTGGACGCTCGGTGCTGCAGGTTGTACCGGGTACTGCAATAACGACACCGCCGGACTGCGGCCGATACCTTGGCGTCAGCCAGATGAACAGGCCCGCCGTCAGCGGTCCTGCAGTTCTGCCCTACGAGGACCGTGCTCGCTGCGGAGCAGCCGTGACGGCTTTACTAGCATGCTGGTGCCCGTTAGGTGGCAGGGGTCGAGCGTCACGACGCGGCGTGGGGAGGGCTTTGCGCTAATGCGGCGTGGGTGGGCTGCGAGGGCGCGTATGCGCGAATTGCGAAATTGGATGTAATAAGGCTTTATGAATAGTGTTGATGGCGTGTTTATTTTGTCTGCAAGAGTACCAGATTCAAAGTAGATTCAGAGCTGGTGATGACTTATATTTAAAATATATTTTACAATATTATAATGACACAATGTTTGTCCACTTAACTAGGGATCATCGGGTCGGTTGGTGAAGAACGGCTGCCGTCGGTCGTAATCGGTGCATTGTCGTGCTGTTTTTGTGGCCGTCGGAGCGCCCGGGTGGCCGCTCGGAGCGCGCTGTATCGCGTCTCCGGCGCCTCTGCCCTGCCGATCACAGCCGCCGCCGCCGTCCATCAGCTCCCTCCCGGCCTGTCTGTCTGTCGCTGCACTCGAGTGGACTGTGCTGACAGCCGCCACGCCTGCCTATCTCAGCCGACATTCTGTGGGGAGTGGCCCCTGGTGGCCCCCTACAGCCCCGGGCGGTCGCGGCAAGTATGTCCATTGGCGCTGTCTGGCGCTGCGCCGTCCCCTGGGCCCGGCGAGCCGTGTCAGTTTCTGTAACGGATCGCCCGCCGGCTGACACGAGCCAGGCGCTGGAGCTGGAGCAGCTGGCGTCACCGGCCGGCTCTGCCAAGCCAAGCTGGGCAGCGGCGCGCGACAACGATCACCGGACCTCCGCGTGCCGCGGCAACGCCCCCGCTGACTATGTATGGCGGACTGATATCGGCCGGAAGTGGGCCTGTCGAAAACGGCCAGCGGCGCTCCCGCTCGGCTGGTGTTGAGTGTTTATGATGTTGGGGTGTGGGGGTGGATGGGGATGGGTCGGCACGCCGGGTCACGTATATTCTCTCCCGCAGGCGCCGGCCAGGCCAACTTTGACGCGTACGAGAGCAACCCGTACCAGACGAAGAAGCAGCGGCGCGAGGCTGAGGTCAAACAGCTGCTGGAGAAGGTATGTGACACAGGAGGGGAACCGGTTCTGGGGTACGTACTGTGGGGAGCACTCTGGGAACATACATACTGTGGGGGATACACACTGGGGGGACACATCATCTGGGGATACATACTGGGGGATATACTCTGGGGTTGACATGATGTATTATGTGACATATTACATTTCCACATAATACATCATCAACAGATTAGTCACAACATATCACATACTCTGGAATACACTCTGTGGGGCACACGCTCCTGGGATACACACTCAGTAGGAAACACACTGGGGAATGCACTGTGCGCGGGGAGCTCTGACAGGCTGGTGAGGGAGACTGCCGTCCGTAGCAGAGATGGCTCTCTGCAGCGGACCATGGCTGAGGACGGCGGACTGGATGGGACGCTGTCCGGAATGTGTGGACTCCCCGCGGTGTTGACGTGTCAGTTAGCGGAGGCGGTGGTCGTTTCTCCAGAGGGCCGGCGGGAGATGGTATGTGGGCACCGTTAGGGAATGACTCCGTGCTCAGGCGGCGCGGTTGTCTCCCGGAAAATAGGATGTCTCCCCGGGCGGGCGGGCGGCGGCCCTGCTCTCAGGAGTTGTTTGGTGTGCTGGCGGTGCTGGCGCTCTGTTAACAGCATTCAGTGATACACCGCTGCACCTCAGCAGGATCCAGCTCCCTGTACCGCATCGGGAAACTGAAGGAGCGAGCTATGCTTGCAGTTGATGTCTCCGTATCGGTCACGATGGCGGTATAGTCAGATCCAGTTGAGATGAGAGCGTTCTGGAATGAGTTACGTCGTGTCCAAAGGTCACGTTCTATGTTGTGCTGTAAGAATAACTTCTCAGAAATGTGTCATGGACGGTTGGTCCTGTTGATTTCATCGGTCGATTTTGCTAGAAAGGTAGTCACTTTTGATACGATCTATCCAGATTCTCGGGTGTTGGTCATAGCTGGGTGTGCGTGCTTCGCGACTAGTACCACTTGCCACGACAATGTTCGGAAAATTGAATTTTTCTGTCTGTGCGACCGATCGGTACCATTCGAACTGGTAGCGCATAGCAGGAAATTTGTTATTTTCGTGACACTATTATAGGTAAAAGCCGACAATACTCTCCGGATATGAAATCGTATTCGTAGGAAAGCCGTGATGCAACTGAACAAACAAGCAAACAATGCGATCCGGCGCGAAGTGGTCGCAGAACGTGTGTTTATTCGGCTTCCTGTATGCCTGTCAGAAGTGACGTGTCAGTAGTGACGTGCTATTAGTGACGTGCCATTAGTGACGTATCAGAAGTGATCTGTCAGTAGTGACGTGTCAGTAGTGACGTGTCAGTAGTGACGTGTCAGTAGTGACGTGTCAGTAGTGACGTGGTCAGTAGTGACGTGTCAGTGGGACGTGTCAGTGTGACGTGTCAGTGGTGACGTGTCAGTAGTGACGTGTCAGTGGTGACGTGTCAGTAGTGACGGTGTCAGTAAAGTGACGTGTCAGTAGTGGACGTGTCAGTAGTGACGTGTCAGTAAGTGACGTGTCAGTAGTGACGTGTTCAGTAGTGACGTGTCAGTAAGTGACGTGTCAGTAGGACGTGTCAGTAGTGACGTGTCCAGTAGTGACGTGTCAGTAGTGACGTGTCAGTAGTGACGTGTCAGTAGTGACGTGTCAGTAGTGATCTGTCAGTAGTGACGTGTCATTGGTGACGTGTCAGTAGTGGCGTGTCAGAAGTGATCTGTCAGTAGTGACCTGTCAGAAGTGACGTTCCAGTAGTGACGTGTCAGGTGTGATGGTTACTGAGGTCCCACGCGGCTCAGTGCGGCGCCACCAGTGGTGGCTTCCGTGTCCCAGCCAGGCACGTGTTGACGCTAATTGTCTGTGTCTGGTGCAGCATTTTTAGTGGATTATACATTAGTCATCCTTAGTCATTGTGATTAGTTAGTATTGTGGTTTTGATAACCAGGAAACGCGAATGCGAGTTCTTTGCTTCCGCGTCGTTTTCTGTCTAAGTGTTGTTGACTCAGGGACCTACTTTTCTTCAGCAGGGGCTCGAGTATATGGATCAAGTCTGTGCTTAATAGTATTTTTATATTGAGTGGCAGATCAGTTCCGTGTTGTAGTTGATGACGGGGTATGTGAGGCCGCTCTGATTCGCGAATGCTCTGGAGGAGAGCATTTCCTTTCCTGTCTGTGACTTGCACGGTGCCATGTAACTTGTACCGTCGTTCGACCCGATACATACTGTTCCGGCCCGAAACTGAATCGTGAGTAACCGCCTCCCTCGGCCTCAGCGGAGACGGTGGATTCTGTAAACATCTCATGGTGCGAATAGTTAGTGGTCTCCACGGACTATCTATCGGCTATCGGCCGTCTGCACAGAGATAGTGCTGTTCCCATGGCCCATGTGTCGCGTGCATATACAAAAACACAGCAAACCACTCGCAGTCACCGCTGCTGCCTGTACCCAGAAAGCTAGGAAACATGTCACATGAGAGGTGGTGGACATCAAGCTGGCCGACTCGGATTAACAACCGCTGCCTTTTCATTATGCTTCGAACAGTTTTTGGCCGTGGCGGCGGTTCTTCTTTCTCCGTGGACTTCCTGTTTGGCGGCATGAACCTTGTATTTCGCCAGCTTAAACAAAGAGGTCGTTTTCAGCCCCGTGGCGTGGTAGCGAAATATTTGACCACCCAGACTCTATGTTAGCTTGATACAACCGGTAATTGCTATGAAGTCAGAATGATGATCGCGCCGAGTGAGGGCATAACTGGCTTCCGCTGAAGGAGGTGCCGTGGTTTCCGTGGGTTAGATATATGTGTCAGGCGCGATGATTCTGCTGTACGGATGTACGACGGAACAATGAGTGAATTGATTTTCCGTCTGGACACATGCCGGCTCGCATTCTCGCAGTCAACAACCTATTTTTGTCGAGGCGTCTTCGTCAGATGTGTGGTATGGTCCGATGGTCTGATGTGCCCGATCGCCGCCAGGTGGCTGTTATTCGAATTGAGGCGCTCGTCCGTGGTATCTTCAATGGGTCCCCAAAAGACACTGCAGCTGTTTGTGACGAAAGTTCCGAGGCCTGCTGGAATTTTGGTGTATTTCGATTAAGTGGGGTTCTTTGCTGCTTTTGAAAGCGCACGGGTGTGCCTAAGAAGGTATGCAAATGTCCGGCGGTAAATAGATGTATTGTGAGAGAGTTTGGGTGCCTAACTCTTTGGAATGTTAGACATAGTGTTATTACGGGTAAAGAAGTTCCTTTGTTTATTATTGATACTGGGTAAAGTTCACGTCTGGAGTTTTCAGTGTGGAAGTTTTAGTTGGAAGTTTGTACTAAGTTTCTGTTTTTGCATATTAATTTTGTTTTATACCCTATCCCTAAATATCGGCCACTATAGACAGAGTAAGAAGATGTATCTAAGAAATGGATGTAAGGAAACACCTAGAGACAATAAAAAATCCATACGAAAACCATGTAAAATGGTTACCGATGCACTTTGTCGGCAGCTGGCGCGCATGGCAGCCGCGAGCTGTTGTTCCTATTTGTCCACCGCGAGAGCGAGAGTATGCTCGAGCGGAAGAGGAGCGCTGAGCTAGCTATATATGTCCTCGAACGCGAATACCGATAATTTTGTGATTCTATACTGATATTGGCGAGTTTGGAATATCTCAGCAACTAGAGTGAATCTCGATAAATGATTTCAGAAAAAAACAAGTTTTTATTTTGGATCAGTATCAACAACTTCACATGAGGGATGTAAGGAGCTCACTCACTTTAAAAGACGCTTGAGAATGTTATCTTTTGAAATGTTGCTTTGAAAATAATTATTCACACGTTTTCCTCCGTTAAAATGTGATAAGTGCACTCCCGGCCACCGATCCCACCTCGAGTTAAGCCGTCATGTTTCCTCTCCACATGTGTTCCCAAGATTTCACTCAAGGCCCTCGGGAGAAATGTTTGTTCCAACGACTTCTGTTGAATTGTACGTTTCACCACTTGTTTTGTTTGACAATTTAGATAATCGCTCTCCACTAAGTCCCTTATAATGTTGTCTGGAGAGGTTTTTGTTGGCTTTTGTACGCCTTGTGCATTTTGCGTCGCCTCCATGTGGCATTTTTTGTTGTTCTTCCTTCCTAACGCCCTGGCTCTCAGCAGCAATTCTTACTACCTGTTCACCGCGAATCTCAAGTTCTGCGCCTGCCAGTCGGCGAGACATGTGACAATCTGTGTCGTTTGGCGCCGCTCCAGAATCCGATGTAAGCTGTTTTGCCTGGGATGCCGACCATATCAAATACGCCGCCTCTGATGATAAGCAGTTTGCAAGAAAATACTTTTTGCCGTCGGCCGTTCCTCTTTGGCGTGTGACTTACCTGCTAATGCAGAGCCTGTTGCGCGGGTTAGCGAAGGTGATATGGAGAGGGTTGTAGTTTGTACCTGTTACAGATTGCATCAGTTACAACCTTAAGTGCTGCGTATGAGGCAACTCGGGGGCTTGGCCGTTTGTTTTAGTGTGCGGAGAAAATATTTGGCCACAGGCCAGATGTGTAAATAGACGGTGGACCCGGGATGTACAAACCACCATCTGATGACGCTGTGTTTTCTTATTGACATTTCCGTGTGTACACTGCGGGAGCTAACATTGAACTGACTCGGCTGTTGAATACCAAATTGCCAAGTAGGTTCATTTGTCATCCAATGGATTTCCTGTGCCTGTTTAACACGCGCTCTGGAGGGCCTCTGAGAATAACACGCCCTGGAGGGGGAGGGCGGATCTCCCCCCCCCATGATCTCGAAAACCACGCAACGTAGCGACAAGCGGAAAACGAAGTTGGATAGATCGAGACAAGCTCTATCGAAAGTACTTCGGTCTTGTTTTAGGTCAGGTCATTATCAAGGTCACTAGAGTTCATCAAAGGTAATATTTTCCAGATTTAGGGCTTTGCTCCAGATACCCCTAATTATCTCGAAAACTATGATAGCTAGGATCCAACGCTTCACAGCAATTGAATACTCTTGAAATTTGTAAATGACTTAGTTGTCCTCAAATTTGAGCTCAGGTGAATATTTTAGGCTCCAGATGTCATTGAAGGTCAAAAAGGATATTTTTATAAAAAGTGTTTTGCTAATAACTTGTTAACTAATGGCAATAAAGTAATGTTGTGACGCCATCATGTTTGTCTCGTCAAGGTGCTTTGAATAATATTCATTTTACAGGTGAGGTCTGCTTCAAAATTTGACCTCAGGTCAAGGTCAAGTGGTGACCGAGTAGGTCATGTTGCATATTGGAAGACGTGTCTCGACGAGACAAACACATTGGTTCCATTTTCACATCTCTATCTTCATTATGTCGAGTCATTGACAAATCAATATTTGGTGGTCACAAAATTGACCTGACCTCAGGTCACCGATTTAATAAATCCGAGATGAACAAATGGTAGGTATTCATGACCTTATGACATAAAAGTGTGAAATCGATCGTTCGAAAACTGTCTGGATACGACCAAACACGTTTTGTAGGTGAGGTCATCACGTGACCTGGTCTGGTGACCTGACCTGAAATGACTTGAGACCAAGCATTTAGCATAATGTGGGTAGTTTATTTTCAAACAGGTATGCAAAAAACGGCGGCGCTGCGCGCCGCCGTTTTTCCGCTATGGTCGAAAAACAGGAGGGGTGGGCGGATTTCGCCCCCCCCTCCAGGGCGCGTGTTAACCCGCGCCCCACTGGGTCTCAGGATTTTCCGCGCCCTACTGGGGGGGGGTGTTTTAACATCTCTTTCTAGCTCGTCTCCTATGGAACGTAGACCAAAACCAAAAACACTTCGAAGCGTCGTTAAAAATCATTTTGAAACTGTTTATTTGTTTTTGCTCAGGTAAAAAAATTAGGTCACCGGAGGTCATCGAAGGCCAAGTTTTCGAGTTTTAGTACTTCGCTCCAGAAACCCCCATATATCTCGGGAACTATGCTGGGTAGAAACAAATGAAACAAAAATCGACAGCCAATGAAATTAGCAACTAACGCAATTTTCTCAAATTTGCCTTTAGTTTAGGCTCTAGAGTTCGTAAAAGTAAAAATGGTTGTTTTTTTAGCAAAAAGTGTTTTTTGTTAATCACGTTTTACCTAATAAAGATAACGCAATACTGTTTGTTTACGCCATCGTGTTTGATTCGTCAGGCGCTTCGAGATATTTATTTTTCCATGTTAGGTCAAGGTTTGAAAACAAATTACCTCATGGTCAAGGTCAAGTGGTGACCGAGTAGGTTCAAGCTGGCATAATCAGGAGACGTGTCCCGACGAGGCAAAAACATTGGTGATAGTTTCAACTTATATCTTATTATGTCGATAGTTGTTGACGAGAAGGTGTTGCTGACCTCGAATGGCCTCAGATGACCCCGTATGGGTCACTGAACAAAACTTGCACTTTGATCATACATGATATCCTATGATAGCATTATCCAGAAGGGATTGAACTGATATCCTCGAAATAGGAAGCATTTGACAATTTCGCCATTGACTTATAATGGGAAGGTCACAAAATTGACCCGACCTCAGGTCACCGATATAAAAAAATACGAGACTAACATTTTGTAGATACTGATGGCTTCATGCAATCCTAAAAGTTTGATATCGATCCCTTACAAACTGTACTCATGGCACGACCGCAAATTTTTGGGAGGTGGGTTCACTTGACCTGACCTGGTGACCTGACCTGATTCGTCAAAAAACTTAAATTTTAACGAAATGTGTGGAAAGGATCAATGATAAGTTATCAATGATAAGTTATCTGGCGTAGCGCTGCCGTTTTTTCGTAATCTCGATAAAACCGCAAGGAGGGGTGTCCACTGTCCAAATACCAGTGGTGCGCGGTGGTGCGCGGGTTAACCTTTGTGTAATGCAATCCGTAATGCATATAATAATGAAATGGTGCCTGCATCTGTGGTTTTGCGTGGTACGGGCTGCTCAGTTGGTTCAGCTCTGGGATCGGAACCAGTGGGTCCCTGGTTCGAGTCTGGCTACTGACAAGGACTTTCAGTCTCCGCTGAGTCGGTGGGAGAGACCTGACGCCGTTCTTATAAAAAACATCGAGCAACCGGCTCGATTTTTTTACAAGAGCTGCCGCTGGACGATAAATGACGCCAGCGAGATCGTCATGTAGCCCCAACTCCACCACCAAGCCATTTGCTGTGCAGTTTTCTGTCAGTACAGTACTGTGTATAGAGAAGATACAGCTGCGTTTTTACCCTGACGTTCTGTGAGCAGTGTTGCATCACGATCCCCTGCTGAGGGTCTGATAAACTGCTAGTGACCTCAACTAACGGACTAAACGCACCGCTGACATCACCTTCTCGCTGGCGACACTGCAGCGGCTGGCATTTTTGTGGCCTCCTATCTCCCTGGTGGCATCCCGTGTGTGAGCGCGGCGAGTCCCGTCTACCCGCTACTCACCGAGCGTGTCGAGCGGCGCCCCGCCGCCGGGAAGGCCGCGCCCCTGCCGAGCAACTCGGGGGAGTACTCGACTGACGCGTGTCTCTCGCGGTCCGCTGCCGGTGCCGGTGCCCTGATGGCGGGCAGATTGACGGCGGCAGCGGCGGCGCGGCAATGACGGCGAGATCTCGCTTCCCGCCGCCGCCGCTGCAGAGTTTTCTCCCACGTTCTCTCGCGGCCTGCACCGTTCGGCGGGGCGGCCGGCCTCGTCTCGGTGATGCGAGCTGGCCGGGACCGTCTCACGCCGGCACCGTCCCGACCCCGTCCCACCCCCCGGCCGCCGCGGAAGGCTTCACGCACCGTCAGCCGCTCCTGCGGAAGAGTCGGGCCGGGATGGCTCATATCGCGGCGGCGCGGCGGCAGCGCAGTTTCCTGGTACCGAGTCGCACCGGCGCCGCGCCGCGCAGCCGCTTCCCAGGCGTGCAGGGCCACCGTGCCGCCCAAATCGTAACGCCAAGGTCATGACGCATCGACGCGACACGTCCGATGGGTGTGCGGCTGATGATTTCAGAGGTGATTACTCATTAGCGAGACAGGGTGGGGCGGCGCCCGGCCGACCCGCCCGGTCGCCGCCACTGTTGCCGGGTAGGCTGGCCGGGCGGTATGGGTTCGGTGCTAGGCTGGCGGCTGCTGAGGGGCTGATGCAGCGCGGAGTGTCCGTGGTAGGGACTTCTGCCGCTGGGATGCTCCTGCTACGCTGCTGATGGGCCGGAGATTCTGTGCCGCCGGCTATGTGAAGTGTGAGCCAGCCTCCGCTGTCTGTCGGGACGGCTGGTTTTGTTCTGACTGAACGATTTGTATTGTATTGTGTTTGACGTTGTACCTCATCCACGCCGAAGCGGGCTATGCCGGGCCACATTTGATGCGTCAGCGGCGAATTGGTCCCTGACGCTACAGTGCCGCGCTGTGTCTAGTGTGTCTTTCTTCGCTCCCACTGCCACCCCTGATTGCTGCCTCTGTCTCTGAGTGTCTCACCACTTACCGCTGTCTCACCACTGCCTCTGTCTCACCACTTACCGCTGTCTCACCACTTACCGCTGTCTCACCACTGCCTCTGTCTCACCACTGCCCCTGTCTCACCACTGCCCCTGTCTCACCTCTGCCTCTCTTGTTCCACAGATCCAGCCGGAGCTGATCTCAGCGGAGCCTACTGCCCTGGGACAGGTGGACACGGCCACATTGCAGGAGAAGGTGGCCGCCAAGGAGAAATTGCTGGTGAGTGACGTCTGTCCTGACACCCACCACAGCCGAAAATAGATCCCAACTGCATGCAATGAATAACAACACGAGAGCTGGTATCTTCACACCACGTGGTTGCGGCGCCCCTAAGCCCAAATCAGCATCATCGAAAGCTCTCATGGTCTGCAGCATGAAGCTGTAGATACAAAATAACCTGTATGTGGTTCCATATCACAAATCACAACTTTATCGGTGTGATTTATAATATTTTTCCTTTTTTTGTACCCACCTCCGTGAACTCTGTGGTTTGTTTGAGCCAGCCGTGACCTTGATCTGTCTCGACTGTGGCCTCGCTGGGCTGGCACGCCGGGATGGCACGCTGGGATGGCACGCCGGGCTGGCGCGCTGGGATGGCACGCCGGGATGGCACGCCGGGCTGGCGCGCCGGGCTGGCACGCCGGGATGGCACGCCGGGCGACCTCGCGGTGCCCAGAGATGCGTCCGTCTTCTGTGTGTGTCGTGCTGTGATATGCAGGTGACAGGCATGTGACATACAGGTGATATACAGGTGACAGACAGGGGACGATCGGACGGACGGGGAGGCGGCAGCCGGCCGGTGCTCCGCCAGGCAGCCCCGATCGGCGCAGGGCCTGATGTGATGGGACGGGCTGTGATGTGATCGGCGCAGGGCCTGATGTGATGGAACGGGCTGTGATGTGACTCGGCGCGGGCTGATGTGATGGACGGGCTGTGATGTGAATCGGCGCAGGGCCTGAATGTGATCCGGCGAGGGCTTGTCAATGGAACGGGCTGTGATGTGATCGGCGCAGGGCCTGATGTGATTGGGACGGGCTGTGATGTGATCGGCGCAGGGCCTGAATGGTGATGGGAGGGCTTGTGATGTGATCGCGCAGGGCATGATGTGATGGGAACCTGGATCGCGCAGGGCTGATGTGTTGGACGGGCTTGTGATGTGATCGGCGCAGGGCCTGATGTGATGGGCTGTGGATGTGATTCGGCGCAGGCCTGATGTGATGGGACGGGCTGTGATGTGATCGGCGCAGGGCCTGATGTGATGGGACGGGCTGGATCGGCGCAGGCCTGAGTGTTGGGACGGGCTGGATGTGATCGGCGCAGGGCCTGATGTGATGGGACGGGCTGTGATGTGTATCGGCGCAGGCCTGATGTGTTGGACGGGGCTGTATGGTTATCGGCGCAGGGCTGATGTGATGGGACGGCTGTGATGTGACGGCCAGGGCCCTGATGTGAGGAATGGGCTGTGATGTGAAATCGGCCCGCAGGGCCTGGAATGTGATGGAACTGGGCTGTGATGTGTCGGCGCAGGGCCTTGATGTGATGGGACGGGCTGTGAGTGATCGGCGCAGGGCACTGTGTGATGGGAAGGGCTGTGATGTGATCGGCGCTAGGGCCTGATGGATGGAACGGGCTTGTGATGTGATCGGCGCAGGCCTGATGTGAGGAACGGGCTTGTGATGTGTCGGCGCAGGCCTGAATGTGATGGGACGGGCTGTGATGTGATCGGCGCAGGGCCTGATGTGATGGAACGGGCTTGTGGATGTGATCGGCGCAGGGCTGATTGATGGAACGGGCTGTGAAATGTGTCGCGCCAGGGCCTGATGTGATGGGACGGGCTGTGATGTGATCGGCCGCAAAGGGCCTGATGTGATGGACGGGCTGTGATGTGATCGGAGCAGGGCCTGATGTGTGGGAACGGGCTGTGATCGGCGCAGGGCTGATGTGAATGGGACGGGCTGTGAAATGTGAATCGGCGCGGACCTGATGTGATGGGACGGGATGTGATGTGATCCCAAGGCCTGAGTGATGGGACGGGCTGTGATGTATCGGTTGATGTAAGGACCCAGTGCCTGGCGTCCGTCCACATTATCGGGCGGGATCGCAGACACTCTGCAGCGTTACTGCCACGAAACGCGTGTCAACTGCGCATGCGGTCGTCGGTCTGTCGTGCGCGGGGGGTCGTCGTCGGTCGGTTCCGTCGGTCGGTCCGGTTCGGTCGTCGGTCGTCGGTCGGTCGGTCGTCGGTCGTCGGTCGGTCGGTCGGTCGGTCGGTCGGTCGGTCGGTCGGTCGGTCGGTCGGTCGGTCGGTCGGTCGGTCGGTCGGTCGGTCAGTCCCGCCTATGACTGGCTGACTGGCAAGTGACCCTTGCCCGCCGACTGCCTAAACGCGCCTACACCACTGACCCGATCTCTGTTCTGTCGCGCAGTACGTCAAGGCGCCCAAGATCGACTACACGCCGAGGAAGAAGACCAAGGGTCGCAGCAAGGACGGCAAGATGGCGGCGCGCAAGAAGGGTGTGCGCCAGCTGGAGCAGAGGGTACGTACGCGTTGTGTGGCCGAGGCGGCGCCGCTGTCAGCTGTGGCCGGCTGCTGGACGTGTGCGCCGCCGGCGTGTGTTTATGGCAGCGGCCGGCTGCTGACGGTGATGGTGTTTTGCCGGCTTTGTTTGTGCACTTGCAGGACAGGCCCGAGCGGGATGGGCCGGCCATACCGCCACTCAGGCCAGCTGATGGAATGTGGCGCGACTGAGTCAGCTCATTAACAGCCCATTAGCCCCCTTTATCAGACTGTTAGATAAACTGAACGCGCAAACGATATGGGTTTATCATATTATCTGTAATATTGTATCAATTATCTCGTTTTGTTTGTTGTAAATTGCATTCCGTGGTACAAAGTTGCTTTCATGTAACCATTGATCTCCTGGCAGATTACTTTGTGATCCGCCAGCTCTGATGTTATGGTGGAGTGATATGTGCCTGGTCTGTTTTCAGAGATACCTCACGGAGGCGAAGAAGGCGTCCAAGGATCTGGTGGAGGCGGAGAAAGGTCCTGCGAAGTCGGCGACGCCGGTCAAAAAGGCCGTGCTCGACAGGTTCAAAAAGAAGCCGCTCTAGGCGCGGCCGCTGATATAGGAGCATTGTTAAATATCGCCCAAATGGAAATACATTTTCTCCATTGTATTCGGAATGGTCTGTTATGTAACGGGCGGCTACGTCGCAATAGTTTGTCATGTGATTGTGATTGACGCGGCCCAAATTTGGAACGATTCACTAATGAAGGCGATGCAAATGGGGCGATAAAAGGTTTTGAACGTCCTGCTTCTAGTGCTAAAATATACGGCGCTTTTTCGCAAGCTGCAGCCGTACGAGCTTTCAATCAAGATATCTCGTTGTGTCGTGCGGTGTAACTGGTATACAGCCGCCATATGCGGCGGCAGGGCAGCGTGACGGCCGCCGCTGCACGGCCCACCGTCGGTCGCCGAGCCCGGCCCGCCCGATATAGCGTTTCAGTCTGCAAACCGCTTCTGTTTACGGGTGAGCTCGCACCGTGCGGCGACGCGCCACACGACGCGCGGGAACCGGAGCTGCTCGGAATGGCGCGTGGCGCAGGGGACCGGCGGCGGTGACGGGCGACCCTGGTGACCCGGACAGCCCTCATCCGTCCCGGTACAGTCAGCAGAGAGGGTGCCGGCTCACCCTCCCCGGGCGCCGCGGGTGGCCGTGGGTGGCCGCCATATTTACCTTGGCAGCTGAGGGCCGCACATCCATTGCTACTACAATCGGCTGCGGCGATCGGCCGGTCATTTGTGGGAATCTTACGACCGTTCGCGAGAAGCTTACGATCAGTTGGGGTCATTATACGATCGGGCGGTAGTAACAGCCACGTGATCCCCAGGGGCGGCATAGTAAGGAGCACAGGAGGGCAATAACTTACACGCTCGGCTGCACACCACATTCCAGCGGCGGATATGTATCACGGTATGTATACAGCCGAGGCCTGTCGCAGGTCCCAGGCTCCCAGCTGTGTACGGGGCACGGCGCAGCAGAGCGACGCCAGCCGTGCAGAGGTATCATCTCTCCGATAGACGCGGCACGGGCGCTGTGTCGGCCACAAGGTCGCCTGGCTGCGCTGGCTGGCTGGCCGGCGAACCGAGGACACCCGCACTCGCCGGCCGCCCGGTGCGCCAAGCTAAACAGACACTTCCGACCACGTCAGTCAGGCCGGGGCCCGCACAGGGGGTCACGGTCGGTCAGCGGTGTGGGGGGGACCTCTGACCAGGGACGTCAGGGTCGACTGCGTGGACGGTGACCCGCAGCGGGGTATTGGCTCTGGAGAGGATGTCGACGGCCGAGTTGGGCTGGACAAAGTAAACAAATGCCATCCGTTGAATAACAGAATGAATGAAAATGAATGAGGTCATGCAGCTGTGGCAGGGTTCCGCCAAAAGCGCGATGGTCCCAGTCGCAGGCGGCAGGTGCTCTGGGCGCAGAAGAAGGATCGATGCTTCCTGTGCCAGTGATCGGGGTTCCAATTCCCCGACGGATCCTCTGTAGAGGTTGTGGTATGGCCAGTTTGCCTGGAAAGTGTTCCGGATGGCATATGATCACTGTCTGCTGTCGGGTAACCATAACATCAAGACCGCGACCGACACCAGAACTGTCCGTATTCCTCGTCGGGAGTAGTATCTGCCCGTCCGTCAGTACTGCGCTGGGTGAATGGAGAGTACGCGTCCTGCTATGATGGACACCTGGGCGCGCGGCCAGTGCTGCCGTGTACCCTGCCCTCGGCACGGGTCACGGGGTCGACGCTCCTGGCCCGGTCGGCAGCAGGCCACAGGCGCAGCCCGGCGACCACAGGCGCAGCCCGCTGGTCCCTCTCAAGCCAAGTCACATCCATCACGCCCCGCCGACAAACAAGCACCATGATGAAATCAGCGATTGGTTTATTCGGTTACTAACATCTACAAATAGCTCACTTAAAATGGATAACATTACTTTGTTAAAACGGTGTTCCATTGCTCGGTGATCATACTGCGACGGCGGCGGCGCGGCCGGGTAGCCAGCCCCGGTGGCGCGCCCACAACACAACACAAGAGGACAGCGCGAGCGCGCAACACAGGCCATATAACAACTGATGGTAAAACTAAAGATGAATGAATTGGTCCTGCCTAACAAACGTGTTGTGGACGGAATGATGTGTGAATTTGTCATGAAGACCGCGGCGAACTGATGCTATACGCTGAGTGACCCGCTACTCTCGCTCACTCTCTCTCTCACTCTCTCACACTCTCACGCTCGCTTTGTAACTGCAGTGGGGGCGACATGACATGACGCTCCGAATACGCAAACATGCGCCGCGGCCGGCCAGAGCAACGCCGGCGCGGCCGGGCGGAACAAGTTACTTTTAAAAGACGCTCAGTGCACTTTGTATAAATAAAACCGCCCGCCCGCCACAGGGGACGGCGACACGACACCCAACAATAAATTACACCGAGGAGTGAACCCACCCGAAGGAGTTAAAAGGAGGATGAGGACTGGCCGGCTGGCCGTGTCCCGTTAACAGCGGTCGGTCGGCCGGCGGCTGACGGTGGGTGGGCCGGCGGCGAGGTAGGTGGAGGCGCTAGCTGCCCCGTGCCGGCGGTTTGTACTGTGGTCGGCCGCGGGAGGCCCTACCGCGTCCTCCTCGAGAGCTGCACTGCCTTCTGCACCGCCTCCGATACGGTGTCGAACACGGGCACGCCTTTACGGCTGGCCAGGTCCGACAGGTACGAGCGGCCGCGGTTGTAGTCCTTGATGGCCGTCGGAGACAGCTGGGGAGAGAGGGACAACAACCAGGTCAGCCACTGCGTCCAGTCGCTCGCCGCTCTCACCACCATCAGCTCGACACGATCGCTATCGAACGCTGACCCGAGACGGCTCGGCTCTCTATTGCCTGGGCAGCTTTCCGTCATGACACCACCAGCTGGCCCAGTGAGCGGCCCGCCATCTCGACAACACACTCCATAACCGTGCGGGCGGCTCCGCCGGCGTCAGGCGCGCCGCGTGGGACGGCCGTCACGCCAGGTCCGCCTCTAAATCACAGCGGCGTCGGCACACTCCTAACACGGCCCGACGGCGGCCGCGAGCCGGCAACGGCCGCCCACGCGCCGCCCGCCGAACCCGTCCGCGCCGCTCCGGACCGGTCCTACCGGCCGGCAACCCCTCACCGCCGCCCCCCACACTGCTCCGCCGCTCACCTTCTCGCCCTGGATGACGCAGTTGTCGGGCAGCATCTGGATGCAGAGCACGACGGAGGCGCCGCGGCCGATGTAGTGCGCCGCCATGGTCATGTGCGCCGGCGCGCGCGACGTGTCCGTGATGACGAATAGCAGGGTGCGGCAGCGTTCGAGCCGCGCCGCCTCGGTGGGGGTGAGTCGCTCGGAGCAGAGCAGCGTCGCCGGGTGCTCAAACGACAGCGCCGACTTCCTGCGGAGGGAGAGAAGGAGAGCCGGTCAGAGCGGGTCGGATGAGAGAGGACAGTCACGCGCACATAGCGGTAGAGTCGGCACCGTACATGGCCAGGCTCGCAGGTCTGAGTATTCTAAAGCCGTCCACGGAATAACGGGTACTCAAATTAAAAGCCGCCTTAACGTAGACACCGGGCTTTTGACAAAGATGTACGGCTTAGCAACAGCGCCATCCATTTATCGTCCCCTGACTCGTCCCATACCGTCTCTACTCCCAACACATCCCGCGGCACCACTCACTTGAGTATGGGGATGGCGACGTTCTCCCGCCAGCTGGTGTTGGTCAGCGTGCCGCCGAGGTAGACGTCGCGTACGTCGGCCGCCGACGCTGCGCTGTTGCCGTTGCTCAGCTGGCGCGCTAGCCGCGTCGGCAGCACCCACTCGGCCACCCTGGTCAGCGGCGTCAGCAGCTGGTGCATCATGTCTGCCGTCCGGGAGAGCACAGAGGGGCTCTGCCGACCGCTACGGCCGCCCCGCCGGCTCTGTACTTCAGCCGCCAGCAGACAGAAGTCCTCGAACGAGAACCGGCCTTCGGGCGCGCTGCTGGCAAGCTGCTTGGTGACCTCCCGGATCTCCGCCATGCGCGTGCGGCAGTCGTTGGGGCAGATGTTGCGGCCGGTCCAGATGCGCAGAGCGGTGCAAACCTCGGGCGCGCTGAGGCTGCCGCGGCCCTCCGAGTCCTGGTTGGCGAACACCTCCCGCAGTCTGCTGTCGGAGGAAGAGGGAGACGTCAGAGACACGTAGCGGGTGCTGGCGGCGCGGATGTTTCGGTGGTAAAGTGAGAGCATAGGGCACCGAATTAACGAGGGTGCGCGTTAACCTAGCCGGGATCCGTCCGGACACCCTCCGAAAAGGTCAAGGACGGGCGCCCGACTTCTGCCAAACGGTACACATAAAAAAGAACGTCAGCAGTAGCGGCGACGTCACTTGAAAAATGTCAAGGCCAGCCAAGTATGACGCCATGGCTTCCTCCCTGATAGTGACCATCGGGCATCGATCTACGAGTGAGCATAACCACCCCTGGTCGTCGCTAGTCCACTTACTGTAGCTTGTCGGCCAGGGTGATGTGAGCGTTCCGGACGGGCACGGCGTTGTCGTCGAGCCGCAGGTCCTGTACCCGGATGTCTTTCCTCAGCACCTGCCGGGAAGAAGGTCGCGCCGGTCAGCCACCAGCCTTGACACCAGCTGAGAGCGCGGCACATGACATACACGGCCGTGGTACGGCTGATCCTCCGCGCACAGCCGGTCGGATCAGAGCCGGGGGGAGGGGGATCAGAGCGGCTCCTGGCAGTGTGATCAGACCGCCCTCTGACCCCCGGACCCCCCACGGTGCCGCCGACCCGACCTGTGCACTCGCTATCGCACACCGCGATCCTGATGTATGTGTACTTTGTGTGTGTGTGTGTGTGTGTGTGTATGTGTGTACTTTGTGTGTGTGTGTGTGTGTGTGTGTGTGTGTGTGTGTGTGTGTGTGTGTGTGTGTGTGTGTGCGCGCGCACTCCGCACCTGATTAAACAATGGGAGTCACACCAGTGAAAGGCGCCGTGCAGACGGCCGACCCCCGGGCGGCGCGTGACGAGGCGCCGGAGCGGCCGACACGGCGCCCATTTCGCCGCGGGGCACGGTCCGACGCACCGGCTAACGACCCGCCGCCGCTGCACAAACACCCGACCCCTGTGACGTCACACAGCACGTCTGACGTCATACCTTGTCCGTGCTGTCCAGTGCCGACGAGATGGTCTCGAACACGGGCAGGCCCTGGCGCTGCACCAGGTCCTCCAGGTAGTTCTGCGTCCGGTTCAGGTCACGGTACTCACTGTGGCAAGAGAGAGGGCAGGTGTCACACACGCGCGTGGAAATAAACAGCGTCGGTGCGGTCGTACGCAGGTGACGATATAGCATGTGATATCTGTACCTAGATTGAACGATACAAAAATAGCACTAGACAATAGCTCGGAGAAGCACCAAGCCATCAAGACCGATTTTCGTGGGGCCGCCTACGCCAGTCAACATTGTAGTGAGATAGCTCTGAGGAGGACCGTATAACGCAGTCGGTCGAGTGGCTGCTGAGCACTCCCCGTCCCGGTGTACCGCGCCCCGTACCGCGGTACCCCGAGTACGGCGATGACCGACCACACAGCGGCAACAGAGCCGGACAGGGACGCCGGAGCGGCCTCTGAATCAGCTGGCGACCCGACCCGACCCGACCCACCCAGCACCAGGACAGGCTGCTCCGATAGCCGCCATGACACCACCACCACGCGGCCCCGAGCGCGAACCCTCGGCGCCGCCGCGAGCGCTGCGTCGATCCGGTGCGTAACTCACGTGTTGGTGATCTTCTCCCCGCAGATGGTGGCGCTGCTGGCGTGTCGACTGACCACCAGCACCAGCTTCCGGCCGCTGGCCGCCAGGTAGGACGCCTCCAGCATCGAGGACACGCCGCGCGTCTGGTTGTCGATCACGAAGAACAGCACGGTGGCGCTCTGCTTCGCCTCCTCCTCCAGAGCGATCAGACCAGGGTGCCAGGACGCCACTTGCTGTGGGGGAAGAGAGAGATGGTCAGACATCAGCGTGGATGTGGGCCCGCAGACCGGACTCGGGGGCTGGGTACAGGCAGTGACTGTGACGTGCCCGCCCCGCCCCGCCGAGGCGGCGTCCCAAGGTCCGCTGTCGGTCGGTTGGAGCCGGTAAGCATCTCGGCGCAGCAGCGGCGGCGCAGCGGTGTGCTATTCACGTCGGCTGGCTGCGTGTTTCTGCGCCACATACCGCTGGCCAGCCGCCACGCTGGCAACACACCGCCCACTGCCCGCCGGCTGAGACACGGAGCTAAACAACAGCAGCAGGCGGCCGCCCGGTGACCTTGTGAGGCGCCGCCGTCGCGCTCGCCAGCCCTCAGCGACACCCCGATCTATCAGTCCGAGCTGCGCCGCTTCCGAAATGAGGTGAGGCGTGACCTTGGCTGTGTGTGGCCTGAGTGGCCCTTCACACCACTGTCCGTCCGCCGCCCGTCCAGGGCCGTACCTGGCCCGCCTGGCCCGCCCGGCCCGCCCGGCCCGCCCGGCCCGCCCGGCCCGCCCGGCCCGCCCGGCCCGCCCGGCCCACCCGGCCCACCCGGCCCACCCGGCCCGCCCGGCCCGCCGTGCCCACCCGGCCCGTCTGGAGTGATGCGGAAGCAGCGGAGAAGCACGTACCGGGTTGTAGTAGGTGATGCCGAGCTCCTTGAGCCGCGGGATGGCCTCGTCGCGCCGCCACGTGGTCGGGTTGCACGAGCCGCCGAGGAACACCTCGTACTTGCCGCAGCTGCCCATGGGCGGCGCAGACTTGCAGAGGCGCGCCGGCGGCCGCTCCTGCGGACATGAGATGACTGGCGGAGGCGGCACCTTCCTGCGAACACACACAACACGCACGTCAGTCGCTGCGACACGAGACGGGACGAGAGGGAACTCAGAGCATCGGCTGATTGCAGAGGCCGTTCGTTTATACCAGCGAAGGAGAATATCAACAAACGGCGATGATGGTGGTCTCTGCTAGGGGAACCCCGGGATGCCTCGCGGCCTGGAGTGGGCGAGCGGGATTAGTCGTCGGCGGCGGTGTTAGGCCTGTTTGTCCGTTCAGTTTGCTCTGCGGTCTGTGCACGGTCGTCGGTCCCGGCCGCAGACCAAGGTTGGCGCCGGCGGACGCGGAAGGTGACGGCGCGCGCTGGCCGCAGCGGCCGGATGATGTGACATCAGTGGCCCTGGCGGCGGACACTGCTCCCGACCGACATTCGCCCGCCGACCGGACGACTCTCACAGACCAGCTCCGTCCACTCCCCTGCCGTCGACAGAACACCGTCCAACGCAAACACCGCCTGCTTAGGGTAGGCTTGTACGGCACGTCACGGCTCCGCTGGGAGAACAAATAACGGAGCGGCCACGGAAACGGCAATGACAGCGGCGGTCGGCTCGTCAGCGGGGTGGCCTTTCATCCCGGCCGACCTGCCCGTCTGCCAGGGACGGCTGCCGGTGATTCACTGGGGCACAGGGTTCACCGGCCGCCCGTGCACCTCATCAGCACGGCGTCATCAGAGGGCGCGGCCCCTGACTACCGGGCCGAGCCGCCCGCGGTCGGATGTGGCGCTCTCGATCATACGCCACCGAGTTACCATCAACAACCGTGATTCACCGTCTCGACTGGTCTCAACAATCAGTGAGCCATAATCCTGGCACACCTCCACAAACAAGTGTCCGGCTATTTACTGAGCCATGTAACTGTTCAGGCCGTCATACTCTAGACAGCGCGGTGCAGGCCAGAAAAAGCTACCGGCACGGTGAAAGCGAACAGAACATGATGCTCTACACACTGTTGGACGCGGAACGGAACGAAACGGGAGCGAGTGGGAGTGGAGCGAAGGATTCGGGATGCATCAGCAGCGCTCTGGGCTTCCAAGATACACGCCGTGGCTTCCAGCGGCCCCCGAGACCGGAAGGACGCCCACGAGACGGGGGAGTCGGAAGTTGATCACTCCCACACTGCCGGCCTTCCCCAGTGGTGCATAATGGCATGCAGTGTGCACGTGGCCGGCAGGAGAGACAGGCGTCCGTCCCAGAGAAGTCGGCATACCAGACCGGCCTCGGCACACCCACACAGCTCTGAGAACCCTCCCACACACTCTGTACCCTCCCACGCCGGCCGTGGAGAGGGTCTCTGGAGACCAGGGTCTGCTCTGACCGATTCCACACACACAACAGGCTGCCCAGTACCGGCGTCACCGGCCCACGCCGCGCCCGTTGACAGCAGCGCCGTGATGTCCAATCTGGACCACATCCGGCCGTGTTATCGACGGCTGAGGTTTCCCGCCGCCCACTCCGCCGTCTGCGGAGCTCATTCATTCGCGGCCGGCCTCATTCTCATGGTACCACGTCCCCTGAGGTCCTGCTCTGACCGTACCCTGAGGTCCTGCTCTGACCGTACCCTGAGGTCCTGCTCCGGTGAGCTCGGTACCACGTCCCTGCTCTGACCGTCCCCTGAGGTCCTGCTCTCTCTCCGAACTGGGCCACGCTGTGACGGTGACATGTCACGTGACATCGCCAGACCTCAGCTCGCCAGACGCCGCACACCTGTGTGTCTGCGTGCCTGTGACGCCGGCTCACAGCTGCGCTGACGGCCGGTCCATCGCCGATGGAGCCGGCCCGGGGCTCCTCAGACGAGGCCAGGGTGGTGGCGGCTCACCCTGAGCCGTGTCTCCTAGCCTCGGCCGCCGCCGCCAGCAGGCCAGGTCCCAGCGGCGCCACTGCTATCGCGCCAGAGCCGAGTTTTTCGTGCGCCATCTCAGGTCACCGCACAGCCGAGCCCGATAAAGCCCGGGTGAGAACGAAAAGTGCATGCACGTAGAATTCGGACGCAAAGGACCGGCTAGGGCTTTCCAATTAGCGGAATGACCAACGATCGCAAAATGCAGACCAGCTCGAAAAATGCCCTAAAATTCCATCTGCACAAACGGTGCTCCGGAGTGGCCTTGTCATCAGTCCGCCTGCAGTCGAAAAGAACTGACATAGCTGTGCCTTTTACGGCCTTTGTCCGAATCTCTCTCTCTCGGAGGATGTTACAGGAACCGGGCGTGATAACGCGCTGAAGACTGAACGGCCCGATAATCACTTATAATCCGCGCGGCCGTGACTCTGGCAGAGCATGAGCTGTCCTGCGCGCGTGACCCCGTCATTAGCCGGTGAAAGCGTGCAGTCGTACACAGAAACGGCCCACAGGCATGCTGAGCACGACGGCCGTCCTCCAGCGGCTTCCAAGGACGATAGCGGATCCAAACACGACAGCGGTACGCGTTCGCTGGCCGGCTTATATCGATCGCATGCCAGGCGCTGGTATAATGCCTTCACGCGTGTCCTCGATCTGTCATGGCGGACTTCACGTGCTTCAGTATCGCTGCCGACAGAAGCGCGCCCACCCACAAAAACAGCTGTGTTTTTCTGTATCGTTCCTGCCGATAACCGCATAGCAACCCAACACACCCACCCGCCCACGGCCGGCTCAGACGCTGCGATAGCACGCCCGGCCCGACCCGACCCGACCCGACCCGACCCTGCGGTCGTCGCCGAAAGCACACCTACTTTTTTAGGCTGTTGGCGAAGACGCAGAAGGACGAGAAGGTCATCTCGTCAGCACCGTGCGGCGCACAGTCGCGGTTCGAGTGCACCATCTCCTGAACTGCAACAGACGAGGAGGACGGGTGGTCACAACGGGGTAGCGCCCAGATTGTGCACACATACACACAGACCAGCAGGCTGCTACAGTGTCCGTGTCAACACTGCGACGGTGCCACCCGGGCAGCGCAAGCACAGCCCAGACCACACACATACAAAAACCTGGCGACCACACATACAGAAACCTGCCGACTACACACACAGAAACCTGACGGTTACTAAGGGGCTCGAACTGTCAACGCCACTAGATTTCCCTGGAATCAATACACGTGCAGTGATGTGATCGAACGCCCGCAACCTGCAAATGGCTGCAGCCAGTTGACGTCAGCTCATCCAGGGTCAACCTGGCAAACATTACGGCGCCATACATTGTCCGTGCATGCCATTCATTGCGTCACCCGACCCATTAGGCGGGCCCGTTGGAGCCAATTGGCGCACCTGCCAGCGGCCGTCTCCGTAAAAGGCCGGGGGTCGGACTGCGCCAGGCCGACAGCTGCTGCACTCTAGCGGCCGGCGCGGCACTAGCCGGCGGCGCCGTCCCCTGGCGGCGCTGCCTGACAGCGAGCGGGGCTGGCGGAGACGGGCTACCGGTGGACAACGGCACACCACAGCCGCCGCCGCCGCCGCCGCCTGTCCTTGGCGGAGACGCGCTCAATGACGCCATGCTCGAGCCACGTGAAATAAACACGCCGCCGCCGGCTTTTGTATGGGTCGACCTCCGGGGCTGGTTTTGTGAGAGCCAGGGAGCCGAGTCACCGCCGCCGCCGCCGCTGCCAAGCCCGGCCAACGCAGCCAAGCAGCTGGCAACCACAGGTGTGTGTTCGACAGGTGTCTTCCCCGCCGAGGACAACCATAAACTTCCTCTTCGACGCTGAAACAATTCCCGTGTACTACAACGGTGTTTGGCATTGGTACTTTCCATAATTTTTAGCGGGTTCTACATCCTGGCTACATATTCCAGCTACTACCGGTCGCCCTTTTCCGTCCGAACCGTTTCGAGGCTGCTGCGGTCGCCTTCCCAGACCAGCGCAGCGGTCGAGAGTCGGGGGGTCGGGGGTCGGAGGGTCGGAGGGTCGGAGGAGTCGGAGGTCGGGGGGTCGGAGGGTCGGAGGGTCGGAGGGTCGGGGGGTCGGGGGGTCGGGGGGTCGGGGGGTCGGGGGGTCGAGGGTCGGAGGGGTCGGAGGGTCGGAGGTCGAGGGTCGGAGGGTCGAGGGTCCGGAGGTCGGGGGGTCGGGGGTCGAGGGTCGGGGGTGGAGGGTCGGAGGGGGCTCCCGGGGGGCTCGGGGCCGTCGGTGTTGGCCGGCAGCGGCGGAGGTCTGGCTTGGCTCCCTGTCACCTGGCCCGCCAGCAGGGGGCAGGCCAGGCCAGGCAGGGGGCAGGCCGGGACAGCGGGGAGCTGGCCGCGTGGCAGCTCGCCAGTGCGGCCCGAAATACCGGCCGTCCGGCCCACGCAGCGCCGCCACTCCACTCCAAACGGGGCGACGCCGACAGACGCGCCGAGTGAGACACTTCAAAGCGGACCGGGGCGCGGCCCGCGACCGTTTTAGAACACCGACTGACGCACTCCAACCAAACAATGAGCTCAAAGTTGTCTCCAAGCGGCTGCGAACGGCCACTGCGAACGAGCCCGTTCCACTTTGATGCCGCTGGCACGTTTCAAAGTGACACCCGGCGCCAAAGACAACTTGGGCACGGCCCGACTATGCGGATATTTAAAGACACTATTATCGCGCCGTGGCAGGGTGCGGCGGTGGTCAATATGGGTCGGCAGGTGCGGCTGTAGGCTGCCAGTCAACAGAGCTGGCCGGCTGGGGCGCCGTATCTACTGTGGTCGGCGGTCGGCGCAGCTGGCCGCCGCGGCCGATAGCGGCGGGGAGGCAGCGGCTCGTGCTGCTGAGAGGGAGGCTCCACGATACCGCCGTCACCTCTCAGCAGCAGCAGCAGCAGCAGCAGCAGCAGCCAGCGCCGCCCCAGGGCTGCCGAGCGCCAGGCACCTGGCACACCCGCCAGCAGCTCCAGCCCATCACCACGCGACCGACCATCGCGTCCTAACGCCCCTCTCACACGCCACCCCAGCCGTGGCACGGCTCAGGCGTGCACAGCCCGTCAGCCAGCTGGCTACATGGCGGCCTGTAGAGGCCGGCCATTCACTACGGTGGCCAGACCAGACCAACGGTCCGCGTCTGTTGTGCCGCCGACACGACAACACGAGCGCCAGCCCCGCCCCGCCCCGCCACGGCGTGACAGCCGGTAAAGGGCACCGTAGAGACCCGTAAACACCAGACATGCAGGGCAACTATGGAGTGTGAATGAGTACCAAGACTAACCAGAACCGAAGGCATGGGTGTGACGACACAGTGAAAATAGGACTATTAACTGACGACACGTCACGACTGTCACTTTTCAGCAACAACACACACCTTCACCGAGACAGTCGGCATGCACGTACCCTTTCCGTCGCGCTTCCCCCTCCTGGGTCTGATCCGGCGCGCTGCCCGCGCTGCCTCCGCGTGCACGGGGTGTTTGCGCTGCAACCGTCCGCTGGAGCGCGGCAGCTTCTCGTAGCGGCCAATGTGTCGGGTCGGGACGCTCGTGTAGGGCATGGCGCCCATGGTGCCGATCACTGAACGCGCGCCTGGCTCGCCACGACCCCTACCGTAGCACCGACCGCGCTCAACTGGCGTCCCGAGCGGCCGGCGGCCGCACCAAGGTGCGGCGACGCTAGCGCCGCGTGGTGGCGTCGGGCCGCACAGAAACCTGCCGGTCTGTGGCGGCGGTGGCAACTGGCAACTGGCATTGCAGAGTGGCCAGTCGGCAGGGTAGGATGCACGGGGTGTCGCTCAGAGCGATCCCGAGCAGCCCGGCTGTTAGTTGCACCAATCGGCGGTGCGGAAACTGAACAGCTGAGATTCGAAGCATCCTCACGGGATGTCAAAATGCAACCGGGCCAAGCCTGGCACAATGTATAAATAACAAGGCGATATCTGCCCCAGACCAACTTCTTTCCAATTTCGTTCTCGCTCAGAGCACTGACTCTGAGTCAGTTGCTCTGCGACGCTCCTTCAGGCGACTGACCTGCCAGCCCGATACAGCCCGCTGACAATCCGATACAGACATGTCCGGCCACCTCGGAACCGACTGGCACGCCGTCTGATAAGCGAACCACGCGCTCGTCACGGGGTAGGAAAGGGAGATGCGGTCTGTGCTGGATCAATAGACGATACTCATTGCTCACGTCAGCGGGACAGGAAGGGAGCAGCCTGCAGTGAACCGTGCGACGATCGCGTCAGCATAGCAGGAAGGCAGCGCGATACGAAAACCGCGCGGACGGTGCTGTCTCTGCCGCGCTGGGCACGCGGACGCAAGTCGCAAACACAACTCTTCTCGAACATGACCCACGAAACGTCCACAGCAGTCACCACAGGCTCTGCACCTCTGACGGAAATGAGTGCCCGTTTCAATGGAGACGAGAGGCGAGTCGAGTCATTTCGGAACAACTCGAAACAATTGGGGAAGACGGCCTCCCTCGCTGTCATGTCAGCCGGTGCCATGAGCGTCCCTGTGTCGGCGACGCGGAGCCGCAGACTGACCGACCTTGACCGGCGCACCCCGGCGACCCTGAGCTCAGGTCACACGCCTTCCGCGGGGAGTAGGCGGCGCCGGACGGGCCCGACTCGCTGCTGGGACGCGGCCGCGGTGGAGTATTGAGGCAGGCCGGCCGTAGTGGGGGGAAAACCACCCAGCGAGACTACCGGGCTACCGAGCTCCGCCGCCACCGCCACCGCCACCGCCAGGAGTCACTCGGCCAGGCAGGCAGGCCGGCAGACCCTGAGTCGACGGCCGCCACTACAGTCACGCAGGCCGGCCGACAAATAATGAAAATAAAACACGGCCCTGATCGGCGCGCTCGCTCGGCAGGGTGACGTGCGCACTGCGCAGAGGCCGATCATATGGCTCTGTGCAGAGCCTGGCACGGCACGGCTGATGCAAGGTGGCGACTGACGTCCGCACGGCCGCAGGGGAACCGTCAGCGGACTGCGGAGGGGGCAGCATCGCAGGGGGTTCGCTGCGGGACGCGACTGACTCCCAGCAGTGCGGAACTGAAGATCTGCCAGCCAGATAAGGTGAGGGCCGGAGATGGATGGGCCGCAGCCGTGCTGAGGGTCACAGCGGAGGGAAGGTCAGCAGGAGCAGGTTAGCATCAGCTCCTCGTCGGCAGGAGCAGGTTAGGATCAGCTCGTCAGCGGAGCAGGCGCCGAGGACGTCTGGAAGCGGGTGCAGGAGGACGGCGCTAGGCGTGGTGTTACTGTATATGTTAGAAGTCACGAGGCGAGATGTTATGGTATACGACAGACTTCACACGAACGTTGGTGATCCGCCGAACTCAGTCGGAACTTTTGAGGTTTTCCGCTAGATGCTCTGGAGAAGAGTAGCTAGAATATCCGAGAACAAATTAGCACAAGCACTGCAACGCACCTGGAATGGTACCAAAATGACGGAATGGTGCAACGGAATGCAGCACGGAATGGTGAGTGATACAGCAAGGAATGGTGAGTTACGCAGCATTAAGTGATGCAGCAAGAAATGGTGAGTGACGCAGCATGGAATGGTGATGGTGAGTGACGCAGCATGGAATGGTGAGTGATGCAGCACGGAAGCATCGAGTGGCTTGACTTGGGTGCAGTGAAGCATAGTACGTGCATCACACGCTGTTTTACGGAATGCAGTGATTTGTCGTGATGAAGCTGGCGCATGTCCGACACGTTAGCTAATCAGGAATCGCACGCCTGGCACCGAGCACGCCGTGCTAGTTGCTATGGTTTGCCGGACCTGGCTCTTGCAATTCTACTAAGCAGTCACGTCAGAGCACTTCATGACACAGCTCTCAAACGCTGTTCGCAAACCACGAAATTCCAGCTAAGTAGAGCAGAAACTACGCGATATTCCTCCGCACAAATCTGGAAACCACACTTTGAAAGGTGATTCACCTTTTCCATGGCGAAAAACAAACACAAACTGAGCTATAAGGTTAAAAATATACAATCCAATAACAACAGCCTCACGAATCTGCGCCAATATCCGGTATATACAAGCTTCCCATGCCAGCATAAACGCAACGTTTCTAAAATACAATCCGCATTTGTTCACCTTTCGAGTGAATGATGGATTTTCCAGCGCCCACGCCCAGTGTTTTCCACAGAGATTGGTCTCTTCAATCGCTGACGGCACTGACCCGACTACAAATAATCAAGTTAGTGCGACTGACGTGCCGATATGAAATCGGCCGGCGACCTGAAGTAAGGCAGCGGACCGCTCGGCACGAGCCAAAATACACAATGAAGACATTGCAATAAACAAGCCGGGTCTGCGCGCCATCACTGGCGAATTATGCGGCTGATATTCAAACGGGATTCGTTCGGCACACGGCATTCGAGTACTGAGCCAGGGACCCACGGCAAACACCCAGTGGCGTTCAAGAGACGCTTCAGGGACCCTTCAAACCAGGGGTGGAACTTTATATCTCTTGGGGAGGGCCCGAGCCCCCCCCCCCCCAATGATTTCCAATTGTAACAGGCCTATGGCGTTGCATGGTAAGAACTGAGTTAAAATCTATAAAATTAACATTAGGCCCCCTCCGAGCGATTTCATAAAGTTCCGTTTGTGCTTTGAACTCTTCCAAGGGCGTTGAAAAAACGGAAAATGGGAAAAATTATTGCATTGCATAACACCTGGCATGGCGCGCTGTGCACCACAAAGACACAGCGTAGCCGGCCACCTGACGTGGGTGCAGTCGAGCATAGCACGTGCGTCGTGCACCACACACTGCTTTTATACGGAATGCTTTGATTTGTGGCGATGAGCACAGCGCAGGCCCAGCCTGTCTGATACTAAGGGCCTGGCATCACGACCATGGGCTGGGTGCCGTGCTTCGCCGGACCTCGCTTCTGATACCTTTTCCATATCAGCTGGAAGATATAACACGAACTCAGACTGCTTACATAAGGAGGAATTCTTGCCCCGAGGTAAACATCATGTTTCACATAAATACAAAAGGAACGAAAAGCTGTTGCGATAACCTTATTCAAAGAACCGCTGCAGGAAGGAAATCGTACCTACTTCCAAAAAACAAAGTTTCAGTTGTGACAAAAGAGCAAGGGTTCAAGGGGGAAAAGAGCAAAAAGGGTTATGTATGTGCTATTTCCTCATTATTAACACGGCGACAAATATTTACGGCAGGCACAATACGATTCAAATAATTTGTCGGATATACTTATTCGGGAAGTTCTTCAAACAAAACTAGATATTTATCAGTGTGGCATGGATGATATGCAGCAGTTTTTACAGCTTGACTAGCATAAGCCATCCAGCTCACAAACCGGACCGTCCCCCGAACATCGTTAATGGACAAGTTCCATGTCGAACACATCAAAACCAAACCTTAAGACTTAAGTTCAAACAAAGCTAGCCACATTCAGACTTCCCTAATTAATTGCGAGTTGATTTTGTGTTTGGACACAGCCAGATTGTAATATGCGCATTCATTATTTTTCGAACGATTCAATCACGGACTCATAAATCTACGTTAGTTGATTCAATCTACGACTTCAATCAGACATTCAAGGTTATGCATTCTTTCAATCAAAGACTTTGAACCGGCGCTGTTTCGACTCAATCGATTGAAAAGTGACTTTGAGCCATGAATTAGTCCCGACTCAATCATTTGAATCATATAACGGACTCAATCCCAACTTCAAATCTATGAATACATTTGCAACTTAGAACTGAGAAGTGATTTAATATTGATCTGCATCGGTATTCATGAATACCGAATTTCAACATATGAATATGTTGAAATTGTTGATGGATATTACCACTTGGTTAAAAACTTTAAGTTTTGAAGGCTCCTTTTGAAACTTAAAATGCGTGTTTGATTGAGTCGCGAACCCGACCAGTCAGTCTCTCTAATATATTTGTGTCGGACCTCAATCATGGGCTTCTACATGAGCTTATCGATTCAATCACGACTCAAAGCCAAGTCCTAAAAAATTAGAGCGACTCAATCAGTTTGAGTCACAGAAACTGCTTGATTCATGAGTCGCGACTCAATCAGAATTGAATCGTATACAAGCCTGGGTCACACATGCACACTTTGTATTGGGTCAAATATGCAAATAACAGACCACCGCATATAAAAGGCATGAAATTCGCACATTGTCATTATTCTGAGAATTACTTCTTGGGAGCAGGATATAATCAACTTGTCTTCTGACAACCGGTTTTCGATGACACTTCTATCGACAATATTGAGAGTCATGCAAGCTAATATGGCGAGAAGCTCCAATACCACCACAGCATCGATGAGTCCAACCCCTGTGAATATTCAGCTCTCCTGACCAGCAGTGCAAATCACAACCATCACGAGTCTCAAGGTACATGGACATGAATCAAAAGAAGCACTGCTGAAGACACTTTCACTGTGAAAGGACCGCAAGTTCATAGATATGTCCGGGGTCGTCCGTTTTGAATGGCAAATACCGCCAGCCGTTTAACAATATCGACTACATTTCCTGACTTACAGTCAGGAAGGTCAGGACTTACAGTCGGACACATAACGGCGCACTGAAGCGGATCTCCATTCTCAACGCAAACATAAAATGCTCCCCGCATAGCAACCATGCCAGGCATTCACACTTAATTTTCCCATATAGCGCGCACAAAAACACCACTAATAGAGCAATCGTCAACAGCAATACCACAGTACTCAAGTGTAAGAACAAACCATTATGGCACTGCAGCATAAGGCTAGGCATTATACAGGCACATCAATATGAAGAACGGTGTACCATCACTCCTTATGTGCCCAACGAGCGCAGATCTGCATAAGGGCGTTGTGAGCGGCGCGCAGCCGCTGCTGGCCGGCGATGGCATCGGCGCGTGACGGGCCGCGGTGCAGCGCTGGCCGCCAGCATTACATCACCGACATAAGCGTGCGGCCGATAGCCGCCGCCCAACACGGGCATCAGCCACCTACTCGGACAAGATATTTGCATTCTGCAGACTCCACCCAGGTGGAGTATGTATGTTTGCATGCAGGATCTAAGCCGCGATGATCACGCCAGGCAAATGACAGAAACGGATACGATTAAGCCTGTTTGCAGCTATGCGCAAAAATAGGTTCCGGCTACTGCACGAGGCGGCCTTATTTACACACACCAGCTCATAGATATCGCCGTCAGTAGCCAATGGAGTGCACGGTCGGCACGGCCGGCGCTGCCGAGGAAAACAGCGGCAACACAACACACCAAAAAGCCGTCCAACGAGCCGACACCAGGGGCAGGGACTGACTCGATCAGCGCCGCTCAGACGGAGAGGGTTGGCCGCGTTCTGTCCACGCGTTCATCTGCAGTGGTGTTGTTTGTTTAAATCAAATCAATCAAACTCATTCAAATCAATCAAAATCCATTGTTTTGAATCACAACTGTGCCCCAGTCTCCAGCAGCGGTCAGCCAGTCAAATAGCACTAGCCGATGACCTTTCATCATGCCAACGGGAGTGGCCAGCGAAGCAGCACCACCCCGGCCCCGTCACTCTGCCATCACCAGTGGCCAGCGAGACATCACCAGCCCCGTCACTCTGCCATCACCACCCCCGTCACTCTGCCATCACCAGTGGCCAGCAAGGCAGCACCACCCCCGTCACTCTGCCATCACCAGTGGCCAGCGAGACAGCACCACCCCCGTCACTCTGCCATCACCAGTGGCCAGCGAGACATCACCACCCCCGTCACTCTGCCATCACCAGTGGCCAGCGAGACAGCACCACCCTGTTCACTTCCGCCATCCACATGTGGCCAGCGAGACATCACCACCCCCGTCATACTCTTACTATCACAGTGGCCAGCGAGACTGATCACCACCCCCGTCCTTCTGCCAAATCACCAGTGGCCAGCAATGGCAGCACACCCCCGTTCACTTCTGCCATCACAGTGCCAGCAAGGACAGCACCACCTCTGTTTCACTTGCCATCACCAGGGCCAGCGAGACAGCACCACTCCTTCACTCTGCCATCACCTCTAGTGGCCAGCAAGACAGCACCACCCTGTCACTCTTGCCATCACTCAGTGGCCAGCGATTGGCTAGCCACCACCCCCGTCACTCTGCCATCAACCACCCGTTCGACACTCTTGCCATCACAGTGGGCCAGCGAGACATCACCACCCCCGTCACTCTTGCCACTCGCGAGTTGGCCAGCGAAGGCGCACCAGCCCCCGTCACTCTGCCATCACACGTGTGGTCAGCGAGGCTCATCACCCTCCGTCACTTTGCCTCACCACCCCCGTCCTCTGCCATCACAAGTGGCCAGCGGAGCCCTCGGCAGTGCACCCACCCGCGGCACTCTGCATCATTACACTCACCACCCCTGTTCACTCCTTATTCACCACCCCCGCACTCCCATCACAGTGGCCAGCGAGACATCACCACCCGTCACTCTGCCCATTCACAGTGGCCGCAGACAGCACCACCCTGTCACTCTGCCATCACCAGTGGCAGCGAGAGATCACCACCCATGTCCACTCTGCCATCACCCTCCCCCGTCACTCTGCCCATCACCAGGGCCAGCGAGGCAGCACCATCCGTCTCCGGCCACTCTGGGTGTATCACCAGTGTCCAGCAGACGAGACATCACCACCCCGCCACTCTGCCATCACCAGTGGCCGCCTCCTGGAGAAACCACAGAGGCCAGCCCGCTCCTGCCGGAATCAGTGTTTTTCCCTCTGTTTCTCAGGGGAGCCAATTCGACTCAGATATCTCACAGAGAGCTGTGAGTCGCGACTGAGGCAAACTCTACAGAGAGAAACAGCATGGGACGCCCTTACAGGGCCTGCATGTTAGGGCGACCCACTCCTGTACGAGATGGAATAGCTCAGGCAGGGCGTCATTTTCTGAAAATGATTGGGGGGCCAAATGCTAACTTAATGTATTATAATTCCATTTTTACCATGCAACGCCATAGGCCTAATGTTAAAATTTGAAATCATTGGGAGGGGGCCAGGCCCACCACCCCCAAAGTAAACAAATCGACACCGGCGAGCTCAGGTCCCATCCCAGACCACCTCTCCCGTAATACGTCTGCCACTGAGAGTGGGGGACAGGTCAATACGGACCATATGCAGCAGCGTGCGGAGGAGAGCGATGAGGTTCAGCTGAGTGGGCAGAGAGAAGACGCCGGTGTGACGGCCAAAAGGCAGGCAGGCAGACCGGCAAAAGTGCCGTCATATTAAAAATGTGCCTGCCGTTGTGTCTTCAGAAAAACGGAAAAGTGTGCCCATACCAGTGGCGGCAACACTGCAGATTGCCAGCTGTCAATACCAGACAGTGCTCGGATCCCAGAAAGCGCTCAAATTTGAATAAGGTTCTGGCAACGATAAACAGCAACACAGCACTAATATGCGTTGTAACTCTAAACGTCCGATCCCTCTCTATTGGCCTGAGCCTGTTTGGTTTGTTTGGCTAGTCAAAAACTTTCAAAATAGCCTGATTATCCACTTTGGATCCCTGAACCTTCAGATCCATGATCCCGAAGGATCTTGGGCCATTTTTTGTGGTGGTTCGTGATACTCGTCATTGACGAAAAACTTGCACATGGAAAAGTAAGCACGGGAGCAATAGCTTGCAATGGTGCGGAAGGCGGGGGCATGAGCAAATCACCAGTCGCCACAATACTCATTTAAAGGCCAAAACGCCTGGGGGAATGGAACATGTCTGGTCAATACGTCAGCGTTAGTGCCTGGGCTGGGGTACCTACTATTGGTTCAAAAATAAGAGTCCCGCTCGGCTGGCCAGCACATCAGTTAATTTGAAGTGAATACCGGCCTCCCGCCGAGTACTATTGAGTGTGTTGGACAGCCTAACTTCCATACCGGCCGGGAGTGGTGAGAATGAAGGTATTCACTACATGCTGTCGTCTAACCAAGCGAGACGCTTATTTTGGAACCAATTGTACAAGTTACTCTACTCACCGTCCCAACCAGAAGCCATGACTCCAACCAGCTCTGACCGACAGACGAACGGCTCACAGTCAGTCTCTGAGATCAACAGCCCTGCAGCTCACAGAGTCAGCCTCAGAAGACCAACAGCCCTGCAGCTCACAGAGTCAGCCTCAGAAGATCAACAGCCCTGCAGCTCACAGAGTCAGCCTCAGCAGACCAACAGCAGGCACAGAGTCTCCGCTGGACTGTCAGTATCTGCCGGTGACAAGTGACCACGCCACAGCGGGTCGCCGAGCCGCCACCCGCCCACGGCACCTATCGGGAACGAATGATGCACCGATTCCTCCATCGCTACCGGAGAGAAGCGCGTGTATCTCGTGGGCGGGGCCTCGGCGAGTCATCAACCCGATGACGCCAATTTCGACCAATGGCAGGCCGAGGTCCGACGCACTGACACAACGTACGATGACCTAATACACCCTCGAGCGGGTTTATAGTGCAGCCGTTCCTATGGAGGGAGCAGCCGCGGGGATCAGAGCGCGCCCTCCGCGCGTCGACGGTGGTGCAACGTCGGCCCTCTGCCAAAAAAATCCGTGGTGCAATGGGGAGGTGCGCGCGGCTTGGCGGACCGACAGGACGGGACGGATCATGACGGGCAGACCACACACAGCAGGACAGAGGACGGCTGGTAGCGGCCACCTCAGTGCTAAACAGTCACAGTCATAGTCGGAAGCAGTCTGGGTCCACAACATAAACAAAACAAAGGCGTGGCGCATTCAAACACAGCGCTTCCGCCGGCGATGGGTTCTGCGAGTTTGAGGCCCGGGTAGTGGGAATGCGTTATGCGTATGTCTAAACGGACATGTCGCAGGTACTACTAAAACTTCCTGCCTGCGCGGAACAACAGGATGGACAGGACGTAATTTTCGTCAGAACATTGCCGACAGGTCTAGTAAAATATAAATGTAAACGAGGCGCGTGAAACAGGGCTTGGCCGCTACGCAGGTGGTTCCACAGTATTAGGGGCTCACCGCTCCTGTTTCCGGAATAGAGGCACAGGCCGGTCCAGCTGCGACAGATCTGCACTATCTGTCCATCGGCCAGACCAGATTAGGCGGTATATTAGTCTGACCGACCGACCAAACCCGCCTCCCACGCCATGGGCGCGCAGCTACCAGCCTCCGAAACGCACGCGCCCCCCCGCCCATGATGTCATGATTTGCAAAACTGGCCACCGGGAGCCAAAACAGGCCACTTTTCCGCGTAAAAACATAAAAATGTTCTTTATTGTCTGATTGTCTCGATGACGGCTTCTTAGGAAATCGGAAACGAACGGGTGCCGGTCCAGAGAGCCGAACACTGATGTCACGGTGCCGTCTGAACCTGCCGACACGCGCTGCACGCAGGCGGCGGGGGTGGGCAGGTAAACACCAGGAGGCACTCCGTGTCAAGGACAGCAGCGCAGATGGAAAAGCGGGGCAGATTTCGCTCATGACTCTCAAAGTGCGCAGTTCCAGCCTATCGATCTTCGTTTTACCTTGGCGACACAGACACGCACCAAACTTCTGATCAAAAGTGAAAACGGCTTTACCTGGTTTTGTCCCACTATCACGATAAATGCCGTCATCAACATGCAAACTGCATAATACGTGGGCCACAGCCATCTAAACACGCATCTGTAACCGGCTCGGTCATCTACACATCATGACCAGCTTAATCAGTTCCGGAACACGAGGATGCTACACAGCTGTAGGACAAACCTGTAGGACACAGCTGTAGGACACAGATGTGATGACGGACTGTCGCCGGGTGGACCGTCACGTTATCACGGGATAATGAGCAGATGACCCTTTGATAACACGTGTATGCATCGCATGGACACCGGAAACTAGTACACTTGCAAGCCAGCCTTTTAACCCGCGCCCCGCTGGCTGGGGGTATCAGCCGAACACGCCCCGCTGGGGGGGGGGGGGATTCTGACCCCTCGTTATCTTCCGAACCAATAACCGCAGCGAGACGCACAAGGCGGCGATCGAAAGCTCTCGGTAAGATGAATCTACAGCATACGCGAAATTTTCGAATAAAGGCTCTCAAGTGTCAAGGTCACGCTTTCCCGTAAATATGTCATAAAATTCGAGAATATTTGTATGTTTCTGGAGCCTCACAATGAAAAATAATTCACAGCACACAGAAGTGTCTCAAAATTGGTCATTTCATGCATAAGCAAAAGTAGCATTGTACGCAAGTCACGGCTCGCAAGTCACAAAGGCGACTATGGCAAGAGTCACTTACGAATCGCGAACAATGTTACAAATACTTTTTACTTACACCGTATACGATAGTGCCAGCCATTTTACACAACCTGACCACAAATTAGTCATAGCCGTTTCGACAATGGACTAATTTAGCGGGACAAAAATCTCGCCCTATCGGACGTAGGGCAGGGTTATTAATTCTACCGCAAAATTAGCCATCGAGAATGCACTCTTTACTAACCATTTTAAAATTTTAACAAAAAAAATTTGCTTACTCTGGGTTTAACCCGCGCGCCGCGTAGGAGTCTCCAGCCGAAACGACGCGGCGTAGGCGGGCAGGGGGATAATTTTACCACCCCCCCCTAGTTATATGTCCGAACCAATAACACGCACTGCGAGCACGCGCAGGCGGCGATCGAAAGCATTCTCAATGAAACGAATCAGAATACATCTCCCCGAGAAATACTTTCAAGTTAGTCAAATGTAGGTCACGGGTCAGGGTCATGAATGGAGTTTCGAGTTTAATTGAGCACTTAAATGGTTCTTACTTTCAATTAATAATCCTTTATGTAAGACTATCAATGCACCAAACAGCTCTCAGGTGTATATACAATATATTAGATTAAATAAAAGTGATTAGGCAAGATGCAAGGCTCAAGGTCAAGCGTCACGTCACAGGTCACTGTTCCGAAGAGTCAGTACTTGCTGACACATGTTCATTAAAGGGTTACTTTTGCACGTAAAAATCGCATAAACAGCCGTTTTTACAACTTAGACACCCGTCAAAGGTAAGACAGGTCACTGCTAAGGTCAAAACTAAAACATCGACAATACCGAATAGCCAATGCATCGTATCTAGGTTGCTATTTGTCTCATAACACAAAAATGACATTATTCAGACGGCAGTGCGTAAGAGCCGCGAGGAAAGCGGCCTCACTAACTAGATCCTCATCAGCATGGACCAAAATCGTCTCCACCGTGCTTGCCTTGCTTCTTAGCGCTGGGTTTAGGGATAACTACCGTTTCACGTGCACACTGATTATGCATCAAAGTATACACTGATGATTGTATCAGTAAAATAACACCATGCATATACGGCCTACGTGACATATCGACACAACAACAGAAACTGATCATCAGTCCGATCCATAACACAAAATCAATACCAGCCGAATGATAAGCCACATGTGCTATGCACTCGATTCACCTTCACAGAGTGAATCAAAATAAAAATAACCCTGATGCCACAGAAAGGTCGGTAAAGATGTGTTTTACCTAATTGCACAAACTACAATCGCTTATATGCCCTATCCCAGTGCCGGACGAAAATGAACTACTCGCTCCGTCTGCTTCACTGCCATTGCATGCTTTACTAGTATATTCTGTATCAGGTAAAAAAAACGTCATTACCTACTTATGCTTGAAGAGCAATCAGTCATTGAAAAAAGATATTACTTTTGAAATTGTTTTGGGTATTCACTACACTTGGTTTCTTCATATATATATATATTAAAAATATATATATTAATATATATATATATAATATTAATATATATATATTATACTATAATAATTCCGGTTTTTTAATACTTGATTTTTTTTTTGGGGGGGGTAAAAACCCCAAGTTGGAAATCCGAAGTTGCCGATTTTTGTAGAGAATTAATTTTCCTTCATTAACAGTTTGATCGTTTGCGATTTGCTTAAATCCTATGTTTCTTACGATGCATCCAAACATTTATCGTTATTCAAACCAAAAATGGGCATGACATGACGTCATAAAGGGGGGGGCGTCATTATCCCAAAGTTCTGAACTTTTTTCGATTTTTTTTAGAAAGACCGTCAAAATTTATGCTAGATAAAGGTACTCGAAATTGACGTCGTTATTTACCGTTTCAAGTTTTGCGGAAATACGGGAGGGGTTAATATTTACCCCCGCCCCCTACCCGCTGCGCGGTTAAAGGGCGCGGCCGACACCCTTTGGGGGCCAATTGCGCCCAAAACATTTTAAAACGTTTTAAAACATTTCGCGCAAAATAATCCATCGTGAAAACAGCTAGTGTCAGGTCACATAAGGCCAAAATTTGAAGTTGATTTATCTGCATAAAAAGACATAATGCTGTTCAATTTTTCCTTCTCAGAAATACAGCAGCGGCATTTATTTGTCGGTATCTGGTCACTGAATAGCCCTACCACCAAAAAATCACAAAATGACGTCATGAGTTAGGTACTTGTACTTCGGAAGCCATAAGTCAGTCAAAAATACAGATACCTATTACTTTGAAATGTGGTTTGGGTAACGTCATGCTCTTTTGTCTTATATATATATATATATATATATATATATATATATATATATATACCTTTTAAAAGTCTTCAAAAAATATACAAAAAAATCACTTGTATTTTTAGGGGTACAAAAAACAGAAATGTGAAAACCCGAGATAGCAATGTTGAAGAGAATTTCAATTCCGTTCTCTATAGACATTTACCATTTGCAATTTGCTGTGCAAAACTCGATTTTCTATCATTTTTGTCAAACATGTATCGTTTTTCCAACAAAAATGGCATGACATGTCACATGACGTCCTTAAAAACGTCATCATCTTCCTAAAAAATCATGAATTTAAATTTTGAAAAACAGACGTACTATTTATGCAGCATAAGGCGGGCGGATAAATACATAAATACTGTAAGTTCACCTCAGATACCAATCTACATAGTTTTTCGAGTTGCGGAAACAAATCAGAGGAGGGGCAGATGGTGTTCCCCAGCGGGACGCTAAGTTAAATCGCGTGAAGTAGATTACTACTCGTTGCAGAGGCTAGCATATTCATAAGTAGTTAACAAATCCTGCGTTATTTCAGTGTATTTCTTCCCATGGTCACCATGGAGGCAGTGACTTTTAACAATGTTGTCTCAGCCCAATCTGTAAAGGGAGCCAGTTGGCGTCACTGATCGTCATATATTATCTGATGTCGCTGTCAGTGCTGCTCTCGTTGAACTGACATAAGGCAGCCGGAACCGCCTGTCGACATTCAACAACAGTGATGTAAATATTTGCTTTGTCCTCAGCGTGTATTTGCGCTTCCGTACTCGCTCAAGGCAATGTTGACGTGGCAGACAGCAAGAAATAAGGAAGTAGGTATCTGCAACCACCGACTAAAGCAGCCGAGGGCCTCAATTCAAACCCGACGGGCCTTAAATGGGATCAAAGCCGAGTCTCATCTGACTGGCTATTGGGGTTTTGTGCCCACGCGAATCATAAATAACCGAAGCCATACATTGGCCGAGTGACTTGCACGGCTTTTGATGTCCTTGACTAAATATGCATTGCAGACCACACCTATAGGTATAGGCGCTGTAGTGAAAATAGGGATTTGGTCTTGGCCAGTTTACCATTAGGCATCATACAAAAATAAGACCTAGAAGAAGTTTTTAACTCTTCATAACAGCCACTGGTCGGTAACACGGAAATAGATACTGCACAGAGGTGCCCGAAATACTCTCGACATTACCTTGCGCAGTGAACGCTGCGCATGCTAACACATCGGGTACAACACGTGAAGTACGCCCCCCCCCCCCATCCTAAGCGTCCTCCCGACGTATAGGTGGGCGGGTGACGTATAATGACGCTGCAATTTATCGCCATCCTCACCTCAGCTTATCGCCGCCACGTGTCGCCGTCTCTCGACTTTTCTGGTGCGTGCCAGTAATACACCGGCACTTGACAGAGCTCTCTGATCGAGCAGACCCCCACGCAGCCAGACGCCACCTATACCAGCGTCTAGGAAGCGAGCCAGTCAGTCAAATGATGCGTTCTCGTCGACACCACTACCGATACGATGCGATTGTATCCTGACAAGGAGCCCGAGCACGCACACTTTACATAAGTACGAATCATGAAGCCCAGTTGAAGTCATGTGGGTATGACATATTCATCTATGCTATGTCACATGATGATGTCATATCGTGACGTAGCATCTATACTTCACCTACTTCGGCGATATCATCTCGACATATGAGTTGATTCAACTTATTATGACAGCTACTTGACTAATACCTACCGTTTGCTGACATTCATGCACTCACGCATTCACCATAGCGAAGTGGCATTTCGAAGCGATTATATTATTAAGGCTGTGTTCTGACCCGTCAATTTCCGCGGGGATTCCGGGGAATCGGTAGAGAAGTGCTTTCTACCGATTCCCGTAGCAAAGATTAAGAGTTAACAGGACTACCAATGTATGAGTACATTACCGAACTGCAGTAGAGAAAAATGCCCGCCGGGGATTCCAGGGATTCCCGCCGGGAATGTGACGGTCAGAACACAGCCTAAGTCATTGGAAATTACATAGATATCAAAATGTCAGCATGTGTCGACACAAAGTCTGATGAATACGACAAACTATGTGTCGACAGTATCCTCGAACCACCAAAGGTCCGAGGATTTCGTCGATTTGTTTTCGTCAAATTATTCGCCAACTCAACAAAACATTTATTTTCTCCGACGGTGGAATATAATCGACGCCCGCCCGACTGCTCTCAGCGAAAGCCCTACCATAACTACTGTGCACATTTTGTAAGCGATCGGAAAAGCCATCTTCAGTCAAATATCAGGACGTTCATCGATATACTTCAACTGCACTCTTGTATGAATATAAAGCAGTTAAGATATGCTTAACTTGGTAAATAATATTGAACATTTTAGTACAATGAATATTACATAGTAGGTACCTATTGCACAATTGGATATTCTTATTACGTATATTACCCTAATTCATTCTTTCAGTTTTTTCCTTGCTCTATTGTCTTATTCAAACGAACACGATAAGGAATAAGGATAAGGCATTGACTGACCACAAACCAGCATTGATTTACGATAATCGGCGGGGAACATCTGTTGTTCAGTGCCACCCAGGTCGTTTTGTTTTGGCCGACACAAGCAACTCGCCGTGGGAAGCTCGACCTTCGGACCGACTGGGCTGACGGCTCTGAATTAATGGCTGCGCCGTTAGACAGCCGCAGACAGACAGATACCGGACGTACGCCCACGAGAACAGAGCTCTCTAAAAACGTCCACCGACACCAGTCTTCACCCGAAACGTCGACAGCCGACCGGCCACGTTTTAATTGACAGCAATGCCGTCACTGCCATCATCCATGACCTAGCTTGGCAACCCGGCGCGTGAGAATGCACGGAAAACTCACGGCAGCTGTTCGAATACCCGTACAGCTGCTGGCGGCGGCGATCCAAGATAAACAACATCTCTCGGCCAGACTGACCCTTGGGACGGGACCACAGTAAACAGATTTCGGCGTCTCCGTTTCCTGCACTCAGCGCTGGTCAGTTTCAGTGGCTGGAACGGTTCGGCCGGGAGAGGCGGTCCGGGGAGGACCAGGGAGGACCAGGGAGGACCAGGGAGGACCAGGGAGGACCAGGGAGGACCAGGGAGGACCTGGGAGGACCTGGGAGGACCTGGGAGGACCTGGGAGGACCTGGGAGGGCCGGGGAGGACCGGGGAGGACCGGGGAGGACCGGGGAGGACCGGGACAGTCCTCAGATATGCCTCGGCTTCCTCACTGAACGACTCCACGGTCGGCGCGGCGCGGCCGGGTAGCCCGGGCTGAGGTTCCCTCATTGAGTTGCAGCGCGGCGGGCGGCGGCAGCCCACATAAACAACCCGACGGCGCCGAGCTGCACGGCGAAAGCGGTTGACCCTGCTGCCGACGGCCGCCACCGCCCAGCCGCGCCGACCCGCCCCCGCCCCCGCCCGAGAGAACGAGACAGGGCTCCGCCCAGGCGGGCACGAAGCCAAGCGTCGAAACGGTTACAAGCAAGTACAAGCGATTCGTATTGCTGACGCTAATGTTGCTGGGTTGCAGACAAATATTTTTGAAGACTTCGATACAAATTCACTGAATGGTTCCGAATCCGCCATAGTGAAAATCCGGATTTTACGCCCATTTGTTAGCATTTTGAAATGCCTGTTTGCCATCATGGTATCACCCTCGAAATTTCAAAATTTGTTATTACAAATAGTAGCCTCTGGAATGTTTATGTTCTTATGAAAGAGCAAGTCTGCACGATCAGTGCCCCACGCACGCACGAAGTTTCTCACGCCATACACCAGATATAGCAGACATACACGCAGTTTCAGTGTTAACTTCCGCAGAAACCAGATCAAAACCGTTTCAGCGTAAAATGCATGCGATACGCAGATATCAATTACAATAATCCAGACTGTCACGCACCTGCCCCCCCCCACCAGTCCTGGCGGCTGAGAATGGAGGCGGAGGGGGCTGACCCAGTCCGAAACGTACAGTCATTGACATCGAACCCAGCGTATCAGCGAAACTAAACACCGCGTGTGCCCCACCACGCGGCAATACCAGTGGCATACTCATTCAGCATGAACAGCTGAACAAACTTTCACCGGTCCAGCGCATGGTCCACAAGCTATCCGCATCGGTATCTCGGCGAGGCACATACAATTCTTACCAGCTGCGCCACTGGTGACGTCACGGGTCATGGTGACGTCACGAGTCATGTTTACGTCACCGGGTTGGGGGGGCACGACCCCGCTGTCGTGACCTGGTCTGAGGTCACGGTCTGCAGCCTGCCGACCTCCGCTGTGTCTGTGTTCTGTGTCTGTGTCTGTGTCTGTGTCTGTGTCCTGTGTCTGTGGTCTGTGTCTGTTGTCTGTGTCCTGTGTCTGTGTCTGTGTCTGTGTCTGTGGCTGTGGCTGTGGCTGTGTCTGTGGCTGTGGCTGTGGCTGTGACTGAGCTGGGATGCAGTCCCAAGATCTCCCTTCTGCCGCAGCGTCCGGCCACCTCAGCTGAAAGGCGTTGCGTCAATCGCGCCTGGCTTGCAGCCGGCCGCCCCGGCAGCTAAATAACCGCCGGCGCGTGTGAGAGAGTGTGTGTGTGTGTGTCTGTCTGCGTATGTCTGTGTGTAATGGACCGGCAGTGAGGAGCCGATGGCCGCCGCTGACGGGCGGCTGAGCACGGCAGCAGACCATGACGCCGGCGACGCAGATAGCGACGCACTCTGCGGCGCCGGCCCGCGCAGGTCAGCTGGACAGGCAGCATGATGCAACAGCCGCGGCCAGAGAGAGCACCTCATGATGGCGGACACAAGAACAGAACAAGCCCCGACAGACGGGGAGAAAATCAGAAAGAGAGAGAAAGAGACGGAAGAAACCGGGCGAAAAGAAGCTGAAGAACGAAGGGCGGTGACAGGAGGAAAGCAGCGAAGACGAGGGATAAGGGTGAGTTAGGAAGTCGGGCGGAGATAGTAACGAGACGTGACGGAACGTGACGTGACGAGTAACGAGACGTGAGAGGCCGCACCGTCAGAGTTAGGTATTACCTGACTGGTGTTAGCCGGGTGACCACGGCGAGCGCGCATGCAGGCAGGGCGGCCCGGTGGTGGTGGTGGTGGCATGCGAGGTCACGAGGTCACGGGGTCATGGCCTTACTCTGCGACTTGGACGGGTACAGGTCCATGGCGTGGAAGAGGCCGATGACCCGGTCATAAGTCAGGCGGCGGCGCGGGTCGGTGCCGTTCCTCCACACCGACCACAGCTCCCTGTAGACACACAGAACACACGGCACACGTCAGCTTCCCGTGAGACCACAGGGCACACGGCACACGTTCAGCTCCCTGTAGGACATCAGAAACAGACGCACACGTCAGTCCCTGTAGACACATTGTTCAGAAACAACGCACACGTCCTCCCTGTGAACTACACAGAACAGAACGGCAAACAGCGTCAGCTCCCTGTAAGACACACAGAACAGACGGCACACGTCAGCTCCCTGTAGACAACAAAACACACGGCCCGCTCAGCTCCCTGTAGACACACCAGAACATCATCGGCAACACGTCAGCTCCCTGTAGACCACAGAAACACGGAACAACGTCAGCTCCTGTAGACACACAGAAACTACGCACACGTCAGCTCCTGTAGACACAAAAACACCGGCACAACGTCAACGCTCCCTGTAGACATCACAGAACCACGGCCACACGTCACTCCCTGTAGAACACACAGAACACACGACACGTTCAGCTTCCCCTGGTAGACACACAGAACAACACGGCACCACGTCAAGCTCCCTGTAGACACACAGAACACACCGGCACACGTCAAGCTCCCTGGTAGGCACACGAAACCGGCCACACCGTCAGGCTCCCTGTAACACACAGGGCACACGGACACGTCACTCCTGTAGACACACAGAACAGACGGCACACGTCAGCTCCCGTAGACACACCAGACGACACGGGCACACGTCAAGCTCCCTGTAACACCACAGAAACAACACAGGCACACGTCAGCTCCTGTAGACACACAGAAACAGACGGCACACCGTCGGCTCCTGTAGACACACAGAACAGACGGCACACCGTCAGCTCCCTGTAAGACATCACAGCAACACACGGCCACACGTCAGCTCCCTGTAGACAACAACAGAAACACAACGGCAACACGTCAGCTTGCCCCTGTAGACACACAAAACACACGGCAAGGCACACGTCATGCCTCCCTGTAGATCACACAGAACACACGGCAACACGTCAGCTCCCTGTAGGCCACAACTAGAACCACACCGGCAACAGTCGCTCCCTGTCGACACACCAGGGCAACGGCACACGTTCAGCTCCCTGTAGACAACACAGAAGAACACGGCACACGTCCAGGTGCCTGCGGACAAGCACGGCTGGCACAACGGCAATCAACGTCAGCTGATGGAGATTGACACACATCAGCCTGCAGCTCCGCCAGGATCAGTTGTGTGTGATTTACAGGACACCGGGGCGGCGCCGGCCGGCACGGCTCCATGTGTCACCTGTCAGCGTGACACTGTGTCACCTGTCAGATGGTCACTGTGTCACGTGTAGTCGAGATTAAACGGTACAGTGGGCCGGCCGGCCGGCTAACCAAGTCCACCCGCGCCCCGCCTGGCCCCAGTCAGATCGGGTCGCTTGTTACCATAACCGAGCGAGCTGGACGTCAACAGATAGCATGAGTGCCATCAAACACGAGCGGACCCAGAGGTTCGCACCAAACCAGGCCTTGACATGGCAGTAATAGAAACAGATGAGTTCATGTGTTAGGCCTCGCGTCTCGTCATCGTTTGTTGGACAGCGGCTGGACAGTGTACAACCGAGGATTGCAAACTATTCATCAATTTATCAATCATGCACATTGATGCAGACATGGGCGTCCGAAGCGGGAGCGGGGAGGGGGGACGTGTCTCTTCAACATTTTCGGATTTTAACATTACGTCTACGAACGCTCCATTGAAAGAATCGACAGCAAAATGCCTCCGTCCCCCGAGCTTTGGAAGGTGGCGACGCCCTTGGATGCAGAAAATGGAACATGTTTGACGAGCTGATATTTAATATACATGAGCAATACAATCTATTTATCAGCAATTCGATCCCTATCACTCAATGATGACAATGATGATGATTGGTAGTAGTGGGCGAATTCCTAATCGAAGAATCAAGTCATATTCAGCGACGCCCGCTTCAACGGTGCATCGTTCGTGATAAGTTCGCATGTCTGCAGGGTGGCAGACACTCTCCATATAGCAGCGGGAACAAATCGCAGGGATGAGAGGACAAATCAACTTTTACCCCTATTCTTGGCATAACACTTCACAAATCCAAGGATGAAGAGTAATCTCCCCCGCTGCTTCACTCTCCCCTCACTTCCCCAGCTCGCTTCCGCCACCACTGAGCAGCACATCAGCACATCTGCAACACATCTGACAGAGCAGCACATCTGCAAATGCAACGGCGATAACTGATGCCGGCAGCCCTCACCGCTGTCAATGTCACTCTGACGTCACCAGTTGACTATGTCCCGGTTAACGCCCGGCGCGGCGGCGGTGTCGGGGCAAGGTGGCAGATTCCACCGCCCATCTGACATCGGCGGCAGTGGCGCGTTACAGGCGTGACTCAGCGGTCCCAGCGGCGCTCGCTTGCGTCAGTTGCGGTGACCCAATAGAGAGACGTCAGCCGGTTGTGCGTCGCAGCTCTCTGCAGTATCGCGGCAGCTCGCTCTAGCCGGACGTCTCGCCGCCCTAGGCAGCAGGGTAGCTGCGACGCACTAGGGGGACGGCTCACGCCACGCCGCCGTCTCGTGCGTCACTGGTGATGCGGTGATACCACTGCATCACGCCACGTGGCTGCTCTCGGCCAGTCGAGAACAGCAGACTCGTACAATGGTGAATCAACGGGCACGGCTTGTCCCTGACTTGTGGTCAGCCCGCTGGTCCTGATAACGATCGGAGTTCGCTGCCACTGCGTGCTTCGGCTGAGACGCAAGTTTGCTCATGAACTGCGTATATTCCGTTTCCGGAATTCAAAAGATACCTATATTATGATTTACGTACTAGGTGGGATATTCCATGACGAATCGTCATTTTTTCCCAAAAATTACACCATCATCTCTCGCTTTGTGTTCAAAATTTATATAGAGTGTTATCTTGCGTCCCGAATTCAGCTGTGGCAATATTAGCTCGATCTGACCTCAGGTTTTCAAGTTAAAGCCTCGGACATTTTTGCAAGGTCACACTGCAGAGGTATTTTTGGTGGCCAGAATTATTACGAGCGAGCACGAAGCGCGCAGCGAGTTCTCACTGAATACCGGATTATCAAATTTAAGCGGCCGACCCGACCCGGCCCTGCCCGACCCAACCCGACCATAACGCTTATCAGAAGCTTATATCTTTGGAATACCGCGTCCGATTGGCAAGCGGTCTTCGCCATCTGATAGCGCCTTTCAATGACATTGTGTTATTGACATGTTACGTCTCACGTGAGGAGTCAGCAAGGCGCGTGACACGTGCCGCGTCAGGGGTGTCAAAGCACATTATCCTGCTATACCTGAGAAACGGCTGGATCTATAAAGCAGAAATTTGATGTGTTGTTTGAAACCACACTACTGGCAATGTTGCACAGGTCAAACTCTGGGTCACACTGCACATGCGCACGTGCACCCATGTTACGTCTACGAAATTACCTACAAAACATTGTTGCAATACCAGACCTATATATCGGCAACCAAAAGTCGCAAGGACACGGGTTAAGCACAGATGTGTAGAGAAACGATCCACCCGGCGTATGCACTATGCGTCGATCAGCGGCGCGTGGTACGTGCAAAGTAACTGGCTTTATAGTACATAAGTGCAAATTTATGGTTTATGACGTTTTTACGGTTTAAATCAGTGTTTAGCACCTATGGGACGTAAAGCAATGAAATAAATACCAATGTGTAGACCAATGCACCGTCTCTAAAATGCATGATAAAATTTAGTTTTTTTATGCAATAGCCGTTTTCACGATGGGTCATTTTGTGCGAAATGTTTAAAATGTTTTAGTAGTAGCCGTTTTCACGATGGACTAATTTGCGAGAAATGTTTTAACCCTCGCCTCACGGGACCATAGGGCGAGGGCTATTTTTCGCAAATTAGTCCATCGTGAAAACTGCTACAACTAAAAAATTTAAAACATTTCGCGCAAAATAATCCATCGTGAAAACGGCTAATATTCCGCTGCTTAAACCCGCCTGTAATATACATACCTATAGTCGATTTCAGAATATTTTCTTCATTACACCGCCGTAGCGTCAAAACCAAAGGGTGATACCTACACGATAAAAATGATGCAGCTGAAAGGCACAATCAAATCCATCCAATACCCACCCAAAATGTATGTTTGCTTACAAACATGATGCTTATAATAGCAAGTTTAAAAGAATGCTGCAGAACCCATTTAGTTCAGAGTATCGATTTAGTTCGGATCGATTTGCGACGGCAAAACGTGAGGTTTGTTTGTTGATTGGGGTTTTAGGGCGCAACAACTGTTTGGTTATTTTAAACGTGAGGTCAGGACCTGTGCAACAAGCTCTGCTTAGCGCGGGTCCTGATCCTCGGAAAGGCCATCCATACAAAGCATTTGGCCCAAATTTATTATATATATATATATATATATTGTCAAACAACGAAACAAATTAATGGAGTTCATTTTTCTTCTAATTTCCACATTTTCCATCGATATAGTACGTGTTTTCGAACTACCCTAAGGGGGAAGAGTAGCGGGCGGCTATCTGAAAACCCATGGGACCGATTTGGACACCGTTTTCACCATTCGATCCGGCGTGGTCTAAAACGGAGCCATATGTGATTGTATCAACTTTGGTTTGATATAACCAGTAAACATCATCATCATCATATATTCATATATTCGGCCCCGTTTTGGATAACATCGGTGCAGATGACGTCATGCTCCGAGCCAATGGGACCGATTTGGGTGGGGTCTTCACCATTCGATCCAGCGTGGCCAAAAACGGTGCTGTGCTAAGTTTTGTCCATTTTACTTTTACACAAATGGACCAAATTGGACCAAAACCGACAAAACCGCCAGTTTTGGTCAAATTTGGTCCATTTAAATTGGATAAAAGTAAATAAAACTCAATACGGCCCAGTTTTGGACCAAGACGAATCGAATGTTGAAGACCCCGTCCAAATCAGTCCCATATGTTCGGAGAATGACGTCGTCTGCAACGATTTTTGGTGGTTCTGGTCCAGTTTGGTCCACTTATATTTGATCAAAGTGGATACAACTCCTAATGGCACCGTTTCGGACCACGCCGGACCGATTGGTGAAAACTCCGTACAAATCAGTCCCATAGGTTCTGAGCATGACGTCGTCTGGAACGATTTTGGGCGGTTTGGGTTNTGGAGGCCCCTACAACCAGGGAGGCCACCGGGGAGGAGGCCCCCCTGGGGAGGAGGCCCCGCTTCGACTTTGCCCCCCTCAGGTAAAATCTGGTGGCGCCACCCCTGGCACGTGCACACGTGCTGTGTGACCCATAATTTGATTTGCGAGACATTGCCAGTAGTGCGGTCTAAAAAAACGCACACACAAAACAAATATTAGCTGAATCGGTTCAGCTGTTTCTCTGCCACATGCCATGCTGACCCCTCACGTGAGACGAAATATGTCAATAACATAATGAAGTGAATAGGGATATCAGATTGTGAAGACTGCTTGTTCATCGGATGCGGGATTCCAATGATGTAAGCTTCTGAAAAACGTTACGGTCGGGCCGGGTCGGGTCGGGCCAGGTCGGTCGGTTATATGTGATATGATATATATTAGTGGTGTCAATCGATAACCAAAATTTTGGTTACCGAAAACATACTTACTTATTTCTATCCAACAATTCGATTCACAATTTGCTCGAAATTAAATTATTTAATGTATTGTTTGTCTTGCTTGCGGCATTCACTATTTTGCTTTGCAAATGTATTTATTTTCTTTTTCACAATTATAATGTCTTTTTGGAAACTGTGCATTTGCGTTTTATGAATTACTAGCTGGGATGCCCGGCGCTGCCCGGCCAATTAATTACCTAATGTTAGCAACAATGACACACTTGATGTATTTTTTAAGTGGTGCGTAGTTAAGCATAACTTGAAAAAAACATACCCCAGTCACGTCCAAAGATTACACTTTCCATGCTATAAGAATGTTAACAATAATGACAACACAAAGGCGCCACTTGAACAAATGCGTGGTTCCAGCTTATTCCATAAAGTTGCCGAAAAACGCGGCTCCACTTGTTGAACTTCCACCGAACACAGCAGCTCAGGATTAATTGGAGCAGTGAATGTGCCATGCGTTATGAAGCATAATCGAACCTTACCTAACCTTTATCATATCGCTGCTGATGGAGGCCATCGGGTTGGGACCGGAATTGACACTATGTCTAGTGATGCTGCCTATCGCAGCGCAAGAGGTCCTCACGCAGATCGAATCGTTCGCTCGAAAGCTTGGATGAGATGGAGGCGGCACGAAAAACTCCGACCCTATGGTGGCGTTCTAAAATTTTCGTAGAGAGACTATCGGACACAGCGAAGGTAAATTAGAGAGGACGCCTGAACAAAACTACGATGAAGTCGAAGCCCTCACTCAACACTCGTTACAATTATCGGAAATAGCACATTCCGACTTGAACCCATTACCTGATAGATTGCTAGTGAGTCTAAGTTCTAATGCTTGATAGGTCCGTTACTCACGCGTCAATGACGTCATATAAGAGGTCAATCATTTCACAAATTTTTTACATTTGCTTCGAACAACCCCGTATGTCCTCGTGAACTATGATAGCTAGGAACAATCGAATAGCAATTCGAAGACGACTCGTATAGATTATACTTCACCATATGAAATTTGTGGTGTCCTCAAAAATTGAAGCTCATCAATAAATTTAAGGGCTCCAAGGTCATCGAAAGAGTAAAAAATGTAGTTTTTGGTAGAATTTTAATATATTATCCCGAATAAACTTTTTATCTTAAAAGTGATAGAGGCCGATTATTTAACACCATCATGTTTGTCTCGTCTAGACGCTTTGAAACATAAGATATGAATTGATCTGGTAACGTCACTTTTCAAAAATTGACCTCAGGTCAGGTCATTTGGTGACGCAGATAGATCAGGTAAAATGTACATTTTTTTGTTGTTGAGTCCAAGAAACATCCATGTCATTATGCTGATTAAGACATTTGTCATGGGTTTTGATCCCATAACCAACGGGTTTTCGATTCGCATAACGGTCAACGGTTTTCCATTTGCCCTTTATTATGTAGATTTATTATTCTGTAATTGCTATTTTTTGCCAGTGAGTATAAATAAGTATACTTTTTGAAAATCGGTCAAAATCTTGACATTTTTGGCCTCAACAAAAAATCGTCAATATTGGACAACCAAAACGCCTGCTGTTTGGTATTGGATTGGTTTTGGTCAGGAAATTTCGGGAAAATGACATCACTAATATATATTCCGTATGCAGTGAGGACTCGCGAGTGCGTTGCACTCGCTCGTAATTAACTGCCATATCCCAGCGGCTATAGTCTGTTATTGCAATAAAACACGATACCCGATAGATACGATCTCTTTGTGTGATTTGCATGCCTGTTCGTTGTATCTTATTCTTAATTATAATTATCTTTTTAAGTACCACCAATGACCATCAGGTTACTTTCAATATCTCTTTACATTATTATCATGATCAATTACAGCATCCAGTTTTTTAAAAAATGTTCGTCTGTGCATGTGATTGAAATTCTGTCATTACTTCAGGGACCTCCGCCACTACGTCAGCCACTACCGCTACTACGCCAGCACCAGACAAGAGTTCCTCCACTAGCACTTCAGCACCGACGAGCACCTCTTCATCTGTAGCGACATCTACACTTGCCCCCTGTCCGGACCCACACGCTAACAACTCGGTCGAACACTGTCCATGCATCCCTGGGTACAAGAAGACTGAAGACCCGCAACGTATTGAAAACAATACTTGCCGCGTCGAGGACGGTGGTGAGTTGATATAAGTGCGTCATCACAGCACGCAGTCTTGTGACAGAGTCTCGCGACACCGGGTGGAGAAAATGCAGCCTGAAACCATGGCTGCGTTAGCTTGAGACAGTGCAGTGTTGAGATTGGAAGTTTTTGATTAGAATGGATAATCGGGCGTTGCTTCGATATCTCTGTGAACGTCTTGCTGTGTACGAAGTGTCATTGAAGTGACTTAGAGCTGCTCTCCGATTGATACCACGAGGCATCATCTCACGAATCGGTGATCTCTGGTGCCCAGGCTGCTTCATATAAATGTGGCACAGTGTCTGCGCACTTGTAATGATCATGCTCACTCTGTTTTCATTTAACATATTCTCTTCGCGGAGGCCAGAAATACTAATCTCCTCCCTCAGCTGCAAGCTTTTTTCGCTTGCCGTCTTCTAAACCGTCATACGCTAGCGTCTCGCAAACTGTTAGGATATCACTCCGAAGAATTTATATATTAGCGACGCACGTTCGTATTATTATAGAAAGGTATCACAAAATCTCTGATGACTCATGCAGAGGTGGATTTGCCACAGGCTCATGTTTTCTCTGGGCGCAGTGATCTTTCATTACGTCAAATGGAGCGTGTGGTTTGATGCGGCGTCATACTGTCACTTCGTAGTTTGCGTGCAATTAAATGCGTCAGAACTAACATATGTCACTGCTAATATGAAGTCAACACAACCTTATGATTTATTACCTATGTTTCTTGGGGCAAGCATGGTGCCGCATGCTCCAGAGCGCATTAAAATACGGGAGCTAGAAAGGTATCGATCACATCAGATTAAGGTGTATCCGAACGGGTTCAAATTTACGCTAAGATCGAATTGTATAAACTCAAGCGTCCCGCAATGGTGAAACTCACTCCCTTCATGTTGTTGCCCATGTACCACTCTGGTATTCCACCTATGCTGCTTATATTGAGGTATCAACATTCTACGCAAATTACAGCAAAACAAGCCCTCTCACGTGACGTTCTGTCGCCAATATACAACCCATAGAAAGTACAGGTCACTAGAAAAGGTAATGGTAGGTACAAGGTTCACTGCAAGTAATGGTATGGGTTGGGGAGGGGTTGGCTGGTACTACTGAGATTGTATGGCCTAAAACTTAGCATCGCCGGCCCCGATCCGCCCTCCCGGCGGTTTCTTAAAACAAGTAGGGTAATCCTGAAGCTCTATGCGGTACATCTCCGTCTCCAGAAGGCCAATCACCTCTTCCTTAATCACTTTTCAACAATTCCTACGCCATTCAAAGATAAACATCACATCTTTTCGATAAAAACACGATTCTCTTCAAACTTACGTGCACCTGAGGCAACTTCGACTGAGACACCGCCCCTGATGAGCGTAGTAACGACGATACGCTGGCAGAGGCAGAGGTAAACCCGGGATTTTGGGCTCTAGGGTAGAGGCTTTCTATTGTAAGTAAGCGATGATATGTAACAGGACGAACCGGTGTCCAACCAGATAAGTGTTCGCCTCAAACAAACGGGCAAGAAGCACTGTCTGTTTGTGAAGGCGACAGCTATCGTTTGAACCTAAAGGTCAGAAGGTCACGTCTGATAAACGAAACGTCTGAACAGGGAGAGGGTCGGCTGACTGGCAGTTCTGAAATCTGAGAGACGATGGAGGTGCAGATGTTGGAAGAGGTTGTCAAGTTTTTGAGATCCTCTCACATAACGGTGCGAATTACGTCATTTCACGAAAATTATAATATCAAACTATGCCATGATTATATAGGGGTGAAAGCTCGAATTAACCGTATTTTTATTACAATAGCAATACCATAAATTATAAATTTTACCAATAAATATTAAATAGTATATATATATATATATATATTATATATTACTATTTATTATTTATACTCACACAATATAAAATATATTCTCGCTCCTTCGTATGGCTCTGGCTCTGGCTCTGGCTCCTGGCTCTGGCTCTGGCTCTGCTCTGGCTCTGGCTCTGGCTCGTGGACTCTGGCTCTGGCTCTGGCTCTCGCTCTCGCCTCTTCGCTCTCGCTCTCGCTCTCGCTCTCGTCTCGCTACTCAGCTCTCGCCTCGCTCTCGCTCTCGCTCTCGCTCTCGCTTCTCGCTCTCGCTCTCGCTCTCGCTCTCGCTTCTCGCTCTCATGCTCCCTCTCGCCTCTCTGCTCCTCGCTCTCGCTCTCGCTCTCGCTCTCGCTCTCGCTCTCGCTCTCGCATTCTCGCTCTCGCTCTCGCTCTCGCTCTCGCCTCTCGCTCTCGCTCTCGCTCTTCGCTCTCGCCTCTCAGCTCTCGCTTCTCGCTCTCGCTCTCGCTCTCTGCTCTCGCTCTCAGCTCTGCTCTCGCTCTCGCGTCTCGCTCTCCCTCGCTCTCCGCTCTCGCTCTCGCTCTCGCTTCGCTCTCGCCTCTCTCTCTCCTCTCTCTCTCTCTCTCTCTCTCTCTCTCTCCTCTCTCTCTCTCTCTCTCTCTCTCTCTCTCTCTCTCTCCTCTCTCTCTTCGTTCACCTGGGAGAAGCATTCGCGGTCTGCCGCGGCCTGCCCAGTTCGCCTCTTCTAGCGATGTCTCAACTCTCTGCCGAGGGTTATGGGGAGGCATTGCCCAGGTGGACCCTGGTCGCACGGTGACCACGTGACTATGGCCTGACGCTAGCCTTTTACGCAGGAACCTATTCATTCAGCTGACTGTCATTCATACCTGTTGCGCATCTGTTACGAAGAGCGCTGATTGGCCGGTGCGGACACGGCTTGGCGGGGTCATCAGGGCGTAAGTAGGATTTAGGTTACGAACCTCACCGAAAGAGGCGCTGAGAGAATGCCGTTTTGGCAAATTTTCGCAGAAGATTCATGGGTGGCAAACCAAAACGAGTATTGCATTTAGGACGACCAGCCTGTGACCAGGATGCAAAATTTCGAACGATTCCGACACATGGTTTAGGAGATAGAAGCGATTATCTGAGTGATGAGTCGCAACTAGTACCAACCATTACTTTTGTAGTGACCTGTACATTGTCCCAAAATGTGTTGGTTTGGGTGGGAAATTACATCCAAAAATGAATAATTTGTCACTCTTCACGCTTCAAGAGCGACCTGAAATGGGGAAAGAGGAAAATTATTTACTTTTGAGCGTCATTTTCCACCCAAATCAACACATTTCGAATACACTGTCTACCATTACTCCTTACAGTGACCTGTAGGTGTACAATTATTATAGAAGATCTCCCTTTTCATCCCTGAATACGCCTATGATTTTTCTTTTTGGTGCTTTTCCCTTTAACATATTGAAGACAATTACATAGGAAGCTCAAAAATGTTTTGTGCATGAACATCGGTCGAATCAGATGGCTGCAATGTCATTAAAAAAGTATTTTCTGCCCTCTGGCCCCCCATTTGTGAGTGAAAAAACGGGGTCCAAAAAGAAAGATCTTATCATGAAGAATCGAATGGTGCTTGTCCCATTGAAATCGGCCAAGCGGTTGTCGAGATCTCTGGAGGGGCAGAATCTGTCCCCCTCCCGTACAGGTTAACGCAATTCTGGCCGCCCGCAGGGAATAGGGTTAATAACTCTGAACATATTATGTCCTCTCATTGCGCTTGTGGAACAGAGACTATCATGGGTGCCCAAATCCTAAGCCCAACCCAGCCGAAACCCATGAACACCAAGCCCAAACCCAGACCAGACCCATTCAAATTCATAATATTTGATACTCAATTGGACCATGCCCATTAGGGCCCATTCAGATAAGGAGATAATTATTTTCACAAAATTCGCAACATTACCCCTAGCATTTGACTTTTCATAATATTAACGATAAATAATATTAAGTACCTGTGTGTTGCCTGCCCGCATTTGAACTATTCGAACACTTTGCGGGTCAGCAATTACATATTGGATCAGACCTTGGATCAGAAACTGGTTTAAAAATATTATCTTGCCTATTACTTATGTCACCGATTTATTGTTGTCATATATTTGCCAAAGTCTATTGTATAAGTGTCCTATATCATATAACAACAAAAACATATTTACCTGGTCCACACATCTGGTTTTTAAGTAAAAAATAACTCTTAGTGACTTTCAAAAATTGTCATACCTCATGCCCGCCCAGAAACCATGAAAAGAGTCAAAAAATGCATACCGACCCAGACATTTGAAGATTTGAAGAGAGGCGACCCAGGCACCCAGATAGTCGCGCATGATTAGTCACTGTTGTCGGAAGCATCAAAGTGAAAATGAATTGCGGAGCACATTTGCATTAATGCACATTCAAATACACATAACTGTTTAGAACTGAACGTGCCGAAGTTGGAAAAGATAAGTCCCAAGCAAGCTTTTAAAAGCTAGGGAAAAGCTGGGTTGTATTAAATCAAAGTATGTTTATCGTGTGTTAGCGAAGACCTATGTGGCGGCTGAGTGACCGCAGGTTGGTATCCTCCTTTGAAGGATTTCTAGGGTGACTTTTGCGTGCTCTTGGAACACCCGTTTCTGGAGTGCAACTCGCGCCATTCACCATCGCCGAATGCGGGCGCCAAGAATGCCGAAGGTGCATAGACCCCTACGTCGGCTTCAAAGGCGATACGACATAGCTTGTAAAAGCGGCCAATTCCACCAGTCCGAGTGCAGGGGCCCACTGCCAGTGCATAGACCCCAACGTCGGCTCACGGCGATAACGACATGTTTGTAGTAGCGGGCAGGTAGAGTTTAACCACGCCGATGCAGGGGCCTGCCAGTGCATAGACCCCTACGTCGGCTTCAACGGCGATACGACATGTTTGTAAGTCGGGCAAAGTGACGCTGGAGGTCAGGGCATGTGCTCTTGTGCACATGCCCTGTCTTAAGCAATCGAACCGTAAATATGTGATTATGACGTAATTCATCGGCTAAACATGTTTCGGATTGCCTCAGGTACCGATTCGGGCTGTTGTACGCTGCAAAGCTGCAGAGCCTGCGGCTCTTGCTTTAAACATGCTGAGATAATTTTGTTTTAGAGTTTCAGGAGAGACGTCATCTTCATTGTCGTGTTTAATGTATGCGGAATGTATGGTGTGCATGTTCAATGTACATTTTACATGGTCACTGGTAAGTGCAGTGGTCGGAAATGCTTTTCACCGATCACTGCAATGAACAATGAGACTGTCAAACGACTGATCACATCTGCTGAAATAGGAAGAAAACACTTCTCACAACATTCCCATGCACGACAGATACAAAATACATATAGGTATTGCATAATTGTCTTTGGGTGGAAATGTTTGCGAGATTATAAGTATTGCAATGCTACGAATAATGGTTGCAAAATTGAATTCGTGCCATCTCACACGCATACTAAGTTCTTCATTCTAAAGCGTGGGTCTCGTCGCTTACTGGTCTGTTTTAACAGCTCTCCGGCCATCAAGTCACTGAGACTGACGCGGCCGGTCCGAGCTGCTTCCACAAAAAGTGCTTCAACATCACAGATTCAAGGACTCTGATAGTATAACTGCGCAGTTTTTCAGCGAGAATCGACCACAGTCACTCGGTCCAACAAACGCAGTCCTGCTGCTTGTTACGCGATACTCCCTGCCGTTGACCGTACTTTGTGTTGTTAAGGGACACTTGTCCTCCTTTGGGAACCTCCTGTGTGATGACCTTCTCTGTGTTGTTTGTTATGGGATCATTACCGGTAACTCTGTCTCCCTTTGGTAGCGACAATGCCATGGGATGGAGCGTGGCCATCAAAACCGCCGGCATCACAGTCCTGGTGCTGGCTGTGGGATTCTTCATCGCGTTCGGCATCAAGGGCTGCTCCCGATCTATCAGGTATTTATCGCTCATCAGTAGTTCTTCGTACAGAACAGTGTGAGTGCCGCATGTCATGGGTGCTGATATGATCTAATCTAAGTTGAAAACAATATGACCGTGATTGCCTTTCAGCCACATACTAGTCGACTATAGTTAGTAATAATAAATGTAGGTATGTACATGATCGTGGCCTATTTTTGATCAGTAACAATCCTCGTTACACCATTGATTTTCTGTCATATAAGTTATAACATTGTTTAGCACTGGGCACTGTCGCAATGGTGTCTGGGTTATTACGAGTGAGCGCAAAGTGCGAGAGCGTCCTCACTGAATACGCAATCTTTATCACATATAAGCGGCCAACCCAACCCGGCACGACCCGACCCGATCCGACCCGACCCGACCCGGCCCGACCGTAGCGCTTTTCAGAAGCTTATATCTTTGGAATCTCACATCCGATTGACAAGCGGTCTTCGCCATCTGATAGCTTTATTCGTTCAGTTATGTTATTGGCATGTGTCGTCTTACACGAGGGGTTAGCATGGCGCGTAGCACGTACCGCGTCATGGCCTGGGTGTCAGAAGACGTTATCCTGTTATGGCTTTGATAAATAGATCAGTTAAGTCGCAGTGGTTGCTATGGTTACAGAATCCTGCAGGGCACCTTCACTCCACGAGTGCACTGACTGATTATTACGTAATCGTGGGTGGCGCGCTGCGAAGCGATGGTGCAGCCCATTGTGGTAGTCTTCACGCGGTGGACTGTGTTGTTAACTAATGTTACAGAAAGTTCTAGGTGAGTAACAAGCAGCGATGGAAACAATTCAATTGGGACAATCATATAAAAAAATCAGTTTCAGCTAAAAAAGACCAAGTTAAATGGAGTTTAGATAACCGCAGACCAATTTCCTTGCTATCGGGTTCGTATGGGCTCGCTTGTCCTTTGCCGGTTAAGGCGTCTTACTGGTTTATTGAGCAACTGTTTACTGTACTATTCAACAAAGAGCTCCACTCCACACAATTGTGAGTGCTCTGCAATACTTCAGCACACAGTACAAGGTATATACTTTGACACTACCCGAACGAATCCGTTATCGAACTGGAGAGGCATGCGACTCGAATGTCGAGTGCACATTATAGGGCTGTTAAGTGTGACGTCAAGGTTCCAACAGCTGACTGGGCCAATGCTGTAGATATCGGGAATTCGTTTTGAGCCTCGTTTCTGGCACAAATATTGTTTTTTCTGACGCCACAAAAAATGTTATGGAGTAAAACAAGGTGCGTTTCTTAATTTTGATCCATTTTGTCTGCATTGATGTTCGGGAGTGAGTTATAAGGAAAAGCGGATAACTTCGGTAGGCTACTAAATACAATTGGTGTTTTATATGCACACATTTTCTAGTCACAAAATGAAACAAAATAATGTGCATTAACATGAGAATGAGTGTGTTATATGCACGCATTATCCAGTCACAAAGTTTAACAATGCAAGTAAAAACGTAGTCATTCGTAATGCAAGACAATAAAACAAATACAAAATAATCAACACAGGTATCAGTTGTATTTCATTTAGTAATGTAGAAGTGAATGCTAGTTCTCTAGAAGTTCCAATGCATTATCTTTAAATAATTGGAATAAAATTATAAATATGATAGGGGACTAGCTAATACAGTGAGTTTTACACGAAAACTGACAGCAGGTGCTCCACAATCGTTGTTCTTGATGAACTCCTATCTCTTCAACATTAGCGCAGTCAGCTGTTGGAACTATGAGACTGGCAGGACGTCATCACTTAACAGTCCTATAGGTACAGCTGAGCGTCGCACGACAATGTGAACATAATTCGGAAACACGCCAGTGTATAATGCATATACAACAACACTCATCTAACTTTTTCAGTACACGCGCTCCAGCGCAAAATTGCATCAAATAAATCGTTTGTGATTTGCTCTCCATTTTAAGGACACTTCCACTCAGTTATGCTTATACGTTTAAGTGGCGAGGGCGACGCTATATCAGACCATACAATACAGCGATAAGCGATCGGCGATTCGTTTCAGTTTTCTTGGCAAAAGACGTTAAAGGGACTGTTCCACCTTAACATAAGATTTGAGTTGAGATAGCCATTTTGCGTGCTTGGCATTGAAAATTTATGTATGGTATATAGAGTTAAAACACCCACTGAGGTCGAATCACGAGAGAAATTCTAGTTTTGATTTTGCAATCTGTTAACATCGCCAGCCCCAATGTATTGTGAATGGTGGCAAGGTGAGCCGATTGTCGTGTCTCTCTTTGCTAAAGTTGATGTACAGTCGACTTGTTTACTTTGGCCATACGTTTAGGCCATACACTAGTCCTACTTATAACAGCGTGAAAGGTTTTCTTTTTTCCCAAAAGTTCCTTCATATGACGTCAATCAAGCCAAAATATTAAAAACGATTTTTTTATGAATTGAGCACTGTTGCGTGAGAAACAAATGTCATAATCGTGTTCAGGCAGCATTCACTCTATATTTGACCACAAACGACGTACATTTGACACATTTTTTGAAGGTGGGACAGTCCCTTTAAGGCAGTCATTCCTAGCGTCAAGAATATGGTTGCCCGCCTTGATGACCAGAATGACTCGTTATCCCCTCGCTCATTGCGCAGACCGCACCTCAGTTCTCCACTTCAAGCTATGTGGTCTAGCATAACTTCAGGCGCTTACTACTAGTGTCATCTAGGGACAGGAATATAAGTCCAAGGAATATAAGTCCAAGCTATGCGGTACAGCATAACTTCAGGCGTTTACTACTAGTGCCATCTAGGGACAGGAATACAAGTCGACACGTGTGCTGCTTGATAGGTGGCTGGCTCCCAGCGTATAATATAACAATAAAAGTCGCAAGCCGTATCACAAAGCTGAACAGCATTTATTATTAATTTAATTGGCTATGATGCTTTTGGCGATAATAACGTGGTATTTGAACAGAAAATAGGATAGATGTGTTTGCCTTGTGATCATCAAATGTATTAGCTATATTTTGTACCAAACTGTTCAATCACCCTTACCTCCATCGGAAGGCTCCATTACCTCATGTAGGGTAATTATCGCATGCTAGGCTGTCAAATGAATTGGTGGATTTAGCAGTGATCCAAAGTTCTATATATGTAGAATTACAATATTCATTCTCTGTCCTGATGTAACGACTATCGAGCGTCTAGCGTGCAGCATTGTTAATTATGAATGTCGCTGCCAGTCAGTCGACTAAACGCATGTAAGACACAAGCCTTACATCGTACATGATTTATCGCTGTGCATGCTGAAGGCAATACGTGCGAGTTCATTTGTCGCTTTCAACTGGATACGTTAATCAGTTAAAACATTTATATGCTCTCTTGCGTGTAGTTTACCGCTTAAGCGCAAAAAGGCGTTCGTCATCTTTGTTTTACTTCTTTACTTATTTTTCAAAGATAGTTTATATTTTTCTCCTAGTTTGTAGTAGATACTTACATTTGGAAAATGTTGACCATTCGTAAATTTGATATTTTATGAGAGAAAAATAAGCTTTGGTAAAAGTGGAAGCATGTGATTGTGACTTTCGACACCACAAACACACAAAATAAGCTTTTAAGAGAAAAATGCTTTCAGTCAACGTTTTAAAGGATTATTTGTATAATGTTAAACGTTTAAATACAACACGTGTCGGTCATGAATACCACGCTGTCGTATTTCCGGCCAGGCACCATCTAGGACATCGTGTGCGTGGCTGAATGCCTTACTGTCGTGTTGTTGTCGGACAGGCACCGTCTGGGCCATCGTGTGCCATGGATGCGGCGGAACAGCGACATCAGTTTCAACTCTGGCGACTTCTTCGTGGGAAGCCAGGCGGCCATCCTGGATCGGCCTCCGTCCTACACCGAGGAGGACACGGACAAGCCACCCGCCTACGAGGAAGTGTTCCCAGAGCACGAGCAACAGGTCAGATGTGTTCCCAGGGCACCAACAACAGGTCCGACGTGTTCCAAGAGCACCATCAGCAGGTCAGACGTGTTCTCAGAGCACCATCAGCAGGTCAGACGTGTTCCCAGAGCAGCAGCAGCAGGTCAGACGTGTTCTCAGAGCAGCAGCAGCAGCAGGTCAGACGTGTTCTCAGAGCACCAGCAGCAGGTCAAACGTGTTCCCAGAGGCAGCCAGCAGCAGTCTAACACCGTGCTCCCAGGAGTGCCTAAATCAGCGGTCAAACGTTTCCCCAGATCGGCACTCAGCAGCAGGTCAAACGTGTCTTCCCGAATGCAGCATCCCAAGCAGCACGATCAAAACGTGTCCCAGAGTGCAAAAGCGGTCAACGCTGTTCGCAGAGCACAAGGGTCCAGGCGAGCGTCTCACGTCACGTGTTCCGCAGAGTGCGCAAAAGCCGGGCAGACGTGTTCAGAGCACCAGGCAAGGGCTGAGTCAACCGTGTTCCCAGAGTCGCCAGAGCGTGTCAAATCCGTGTTCCCAGAGCAGCCACAGCAGGTCAGTACGTGTTCCAGAAGTGCCAGAGGCGGGTGCAGCGCAGGTCACAGAGTGCCAGCAGCGGGTGCAGCACAGGTCACAGAGCAAATGTTGCAGTCGGCACCGGACCAACTTCAATTGTTATATGCTGCTACATGTTACATATTAATCGTTTAGTTGTAAATTATCTTGCATAGTACCTACAGGTACTGTGCAAACTGCGGCGTGCATTTTGTCGTGTCACTCTGGTTAGGTCATTCTCATCAATGCCGTATTGCTTTGAATGTTTCTCGTTTGTCTGAACAAAATAAGTTCGTTTTTTGTTAACAAAAGTATTTATTATTATTTTATTTGCTATTATCAGTTTCAATGCATTAACAATTATAAATAAATGATCTGGATAGTGCGTCAGCTGTTAGTATTTTTTTGTGTGTTTTAGGACGGTATTGTGAACGCTGGATTTTCTCCGGACTCGACACCGGGATCTCCTGAGCAGCAGCAGCAGCAGCAGCGGCTGGTCGCTGTAGAGGCAGCAGTACCCCTGCCGACAGTCACGGCGCTGCCGTCAGTCGGCTTCAGACGGGCTGGCCGCGGCCACCGGCGGGGCCTCTCCGGACCAGCAGCCATCCACCTCGGCACTGCTGAGCAGAGCAATCGGACGAGCACCCCTGAACAGACCACCAACGTCAGCACGGCCGCTTCTGAACAGACCAACAACGTCAGCACGGCCGCTCCTGAACAGACCAACAACGTCAGCACAGCCGCTCCAGAACAGACCAGCAACGTCAGCACAGCCGCTCCTGAACAGACCAACAACGTCAGCACAGCCGCTCCTGAACAAATCAGCACAGTGGTCCCTGAACAGACCAACAACGTCAGCACGGCCGCTCCTGAACAGACCAGCGGTGCCAGTACAGGGGATCCGGACCAGACGGCCGGGACCAGCAGTGTCAGAATCCCGAGTCAGGCTGCCGGGACCAAAGTTGTCGCCCCGACAGTTGAAGTAGAGGCCAGTGTGGCGGCGGAGACCCCTGATCCTCCTCCGGAGTCGGTGGTCACTTGTGAGAGACGGCAGACGGCAGGGGCGAGTCTGAGCGAACCGAACACGCAGTCAGCTCAGTGCCGCCCTGGTGAACAGAGTGGTCAGACCAGCCACTCTGGTGAACAGAGTGGTCAGACCAGCCACTCTGGTGACTCTGGTGAACAGAGCCGCCCTGGTGAACAGAGTGGTCAGACCAGCCGCCCTGGTGAACAGAGTGGTCAGACCAGCCGCTCCTGGTGAACAGAGTAGTCAGACCTGCCGCCCTGGTGAACAGAGTGGTCAGACCAGCCGCTCTGGTAAACAGAGTGTGAAGATCAGCCGCCCTGGTGAACAGAGTGGTCAGACCAGCCGCTCTGGTAAACAGAGTGTAAAGATTAGCCACCGCGTTCAGCCGGCAGCCGCTGCTGAGTCCAGCCGCTGCTGAGTCCAGACGCTGCTGAGTCCAGACGCTGCTGAGTCCAGCCGCTGCTGAGTCCAGCCGCTGCTGAGTCCAGCCGCTGCTGAGTCCAGCCGCTGCTGAGTCCAGACGCTGCTGAGTCCAGCCGCTGCTGAGTCCAGACGCTGCTGAGTCCAGAAGCTGCTGAGTCCAGCCGCTGCTGAGTCCAGCCGCTGCTGAGTCCAGCCGCTGCTGAGAATGGTCTCACGCCAGCCAGGCCAGCAGAGCTCTGGGAGGCTATCCAGCTGTGATGCACTGATACGGCGACTGCCGTGCGTTATCAAGTGCGTGACATGATTAAACGTGGGCATGTTGAGGAGTATAGAATGGGTCGCTTGCGGAGGTGTGCGCCAGAGCCGTCTTAAGCCGGGTATCTTGCGGAACGTGGACGCACTGAGCTGTCACAGGGGTTCACACAGCCCGAACCGCATAGCAATGTTACCGGGGACGAGTGCAGATCTTATAGTTTGGACACATAACACGCCAATCACCATTGGGTGTGCCTGATGGGTAGGGCCAGGGAATAACCGAAAGCCAATGCTAAAAATGATATATTGTTATCGGGTTTGGGTTTGGGATATGTTAATCGGTTTATTGTGTGTTTAATAAGCCATTAAAAATAGAAGGCTACTGCTTTTTGGCAGCATAAATCTATATTTAACATTATGTTCGATAGCGGTTGATGTTCTAAAAATGTTTAATCTCATCCCAAATTAATTTCTTCCAGAGCAGCCATTTTAGATATTGTACGTACCTAGGACTTTCAAAGTAGCTAAAAACTACAAGACTGGAACTTAAACTTCAGCTCTACTTATGCGTGGCCGCATAATCAACACCAGCTTAGCTTCTGCTAGCGGGTTTAAATCTGAAACACATGTATTGTCGGATCCAGAATGGATATTTCTTGATCGGTTGTTGCTCGTTCCAAATAAAAATGGTTCACACATTACGCAATGGTGCAATACAAGCAGAAGATAGTATATATGTCCTGTCCTGCGCTGAGTTCATTCAGAGTAAGGAAGATTGCAATTAATATATGTAGAGTTTCACCTTTTTTTATAATTATAAGCAATAGGTATATCAGCTTATATTGATTTTGAAATAGAGAATCCCTTTGAGCGTTCCTTCGAATGGTGCATCATTTGTTGATCATTGAGCAAATATTTACGTTTGTATTGTTCTTGTATTCTAAACACTCTATATATATGCCTTAGGTTAGTTGCTGTGTATGTCAATATTCATTCAGCATTGGCCGAAGTAGACTCATTGGATACATATGCAGAAAGTGGGATTATTTGGGCAAATGCACTGTGTTTTGCCTGTAGAGCGTGATACAGATGCATGCCATGTCTTAGCTCAGGAAATATACATCACATGAGTACAATTAATTTTTACCCCGATGCGTGGTATAAAAGCTGATCACGATGTCTCTTTTCGATGGAAGACTCAGAGCTGGATTCTGAGGAAGATGTATAACACGGCTGGTGCTCATGTCCTTTCGAAGCATTTCGGATAGGCGGCCTGCTCTAAAAGGAAGGCTCCAATCTGTGCCGGAATAGGACATGGCCCTATCCCGCGCAGAGTCGATGACAGCACTCCGTGTACAGAAGGAGGCCCTCGGGCGGAGAAGAGACTTTCAAAGCTAAAAAAACTTCGTGTCGGGTACGCTGCTTTGCCTAAAAAGGCAACTTCACTAAGCTAGACACACACGCAGATGCCAACATCACACACGAGCCCTTTAGACGCCAGTCACATCACATGCTGATTTATCAGACGTCAGTCACTGCATCATATCGTTATCAGCGTCATGGCGTTGCCACCAAACTACTGATTACCAGGTGACGGGGTATTAACCACGTGAGCACCATGGCGTGGCGCGGTATTATCAGACAGCTGCATGTTACCAAATAGACGTATCTGGGAAATATTAAAATTAACCAGAACAAGGCTTAGCAATAAACCTACAAATTCAAACAAAATACATGGAAGCTCAAATACAAACCACTCTGCAGATTAACTAGAGCGCCACTGCGGAGTGATAGCCGCCGGCAGCTGATGAGGTCGTCTCAATGACGTCACTACTCCGTGTCGGTGGTGGCTGATGATGGCGGCAGTTGGCCGGCCCGTGTACCGTCCCGATCCTATCAGCTGCTACGGAGGCGGTTGTGGCGTCAGGGGCTCGATAGCAGAGGGTAGAGCGGACAGCGGCGTCGTTGCATCGGCGCAGGCGGCGTCCGCCGACGGCGAGTCGGCGCACCGTCCGGGTCGGTCAGGTCAGCTGAAGGTTAGTGACCGGCGGCTCGGCAGTGGTGACGGTCTGGTCACTCCACGCAGCGCTCCAGCCGGCACCGGACCCGCTCCGGAAACAGCGCTCCAGCCGGCACCGCACACCACTCCGGAACAGCGCCATGGAGGACGACAAGAAGCAGCAGGAGGACGGGTGAGTGGTCACAGCAGGCTGGGTGAGTGGTCACAGCAGGCTGGGTGAGTTTCCACAGCATGCCGGGTGCAATGCGTTTATGATGTGATGGGATTTAATTCGACTTGATGTGGAAATTGCGTTTTGGTTGGCTGCATTAGATACCGGGAAGTACCAGATGAAGGCTTTAAAACATTTGCGCCAATATCTGCATGGTGTAAATGAAAAGATGAACATAATTTTGACATGGCTTCATTGGTAAACAGTCACCGTTGAGATAGAGTTTAAAAAAACCTAACATAGTTCAAAATATAGCTAAGCCAAAAAAGTCCTGCTTTAATATTTTTGTTAATATTTTATCTGAGATAAGTACGCAAGGAAATCTTTTTTTTCGGGCAATGAAGTGGCTTATAACTTGTTAATATCTCTATGATTTATAGCATGATCTGTGACCTTAAATGCAAGATGGATCCGGTGTGCTTGAGTTCTTATGTCTCCGATGATCATTCACAAAATATGTGGCGCACGTTTATTAATATAATTTCTGGTAAACGTTTAACTCAAATTTCTGGTTAACCGTCATCGAGCTTGCGCTCAACGTACCCATACGTTATTCAACGTACTCGAGGATGTATGTACAAAAAGCAAGTTAGGTTGTAAGAACGTGAATATTGGTACTTGCATACATACATTATGTTGTCATATTCTCGTTCCACCACTCTTTTAAAGAGTACACTACATTTATAGTGTTGATAATTATTTTTATATGACCTCCTTACAAAATTACTGTTCAAGTTTTAGTGAATTTAATGTATCTTTTATATGAATTTTCGGCCACGGGCCATGATCACATATACATAAAACCAAAGATGAACCAAAAACAACTATATATTTCTAATGCCTTACATTCAACGAGCACTTAACCAGTTAAAAGTAGCACTACAGTGTTTTCTAGTGTTACTTAAGTGTACAAATTTAATTGACGTTTCAACTGCTGTGTGTTTAGTGATGTGCAGGTTTTCTGGAAAGTAAAACTTATTAGGAACAAAGAATATGTGAATTGTAATAATCTAAGTATCGTTTGTTAACAAAAAATGCGCTGTTTATCACGCCATGCTTTTGATCATTAGAAGAGACACAGCAGAAAGTCTAAAAAGTTTTGGGCACTCCGCTGGACAAAATTGTATTTTCCATGTCAATAATGAACTCTATCCGGCACGGACACGCGCCTCGCATATGCCGACAACGAGCCCAAGACACGGAGCCGACTCGCGCTCATGCATAGACCAGAGTTCGTCATGTGCTGAGCTGGCCCATGGGCCATGGATTGGGCCGTGTCTGGCAGGGACGTGGAAACCGTGAGGGCAGTGGGGGCAACTCGCCACCTCAACTTTGGACCTGTGAGGAGACGCCCCCCAACTTTGGAGCTAACTAGGTGTCCCTCTTTCCCGTCTTTTACCATGATCTTTTAATTCTGAATTAGATTAACAGCATTGCATACGGAAATTTGCTCATGTATTGTAGAACAACGGTGCAATTTTTCAACTGCATTGAATTTGGAGCTGGTTTTACACCTTTCCATCCAAACAGTGGCACCGCATATTTGACTATTGTAGCATGGAAACACTGCAAAATACAGCGCACACCTGTCACAGTATATGTTTGTTCGTCGTAACGTTGATGAACTATTTATAATTCTTGGCCACAATGTTGTATTGCATTTTGGAGGTAATTGCTTCTGTTCATGATTTATTACAAGTAGCCACAGAGTAAATAGCATTCAGTCTTTTTGACATGGGGAAGGTCGGCGTGTTTCATTTGCTTTTAAGCAAAATGCGTCCTTACAGATGTATTATGTCGGCTCTGCTACCCGGACGTTCAGCAGAGAGTGAGTCAGCCAGGGGTAAAAAGGGAAAGTGGTCACCAACGAAATTCTGGATCCGAAGGCAGCCGCCGGCATTGACACATCCATAACGGGTGGCGATATATCTGGTATATAATGGCGATATATCGGGTGAACGGGTGTCGATTTTTTTTATCGGATGCCGACAAATCCTGTTGGCGATAGGTATAACGGATGGCGATCACAAAAATACATCGCTTCTTTTAGCTTTCATTTTTGCTACCTCAGGTCCGACAAAAAGTTCGCCCCCAACTTGAAAGTACTTTCCACGCCCCTGGTGTCTGGGCAAGGGCTGGGCCTCAACTTAAAGGGAATCACTGGGATCTGGGCGGGCCTGGGCTGAGAATGTTAAAGTAATGCGGGCGCTGAGCAAACCAGGTCAGAGCTGAAAAATATGTTAACCAGCAGTTAGCTTCTACAGCGACACACAGGTGACTGCTATTATTTTGCATTTATAGTATACAAGTAAATATGCTAGGATAATTATTGCAAATTGTGTTTTTAAAAAAATTGCTTAATCTGAATAGGCCAGACCGGGCATGAGCCTCAATATTATGAATTTGACTAGGCCTGATCTGGGTCTAGGCTTGGTGTTCATGGGCCTGGGCTGGGCTGGGCTGGGAGTTGGTGGGCCCATGACGAACTATAGCAGTATAGCATAGACCAATACATAGTCTTCCACTGGAGAATGGCTCACTCGTTCGTCGGTTAAGTGTTAACCCGGTAACCAATTTATATTTTTCCTGGATATATTTTGGCCCGTTAACCCGTTGACACGGTAAGTCATTGACCTATCGACCCGTCGACCAATTGCAATTGTTCCTGGAAGATACTGCTCACAATTCAAAGGCGAGTATAGATATGCCGACCCCCATATCACAATGTCCTGTTATCATGTTCATTGTTCATGAGCATAGCTAATGCTGTTTTCCCGTGTAGCTCCTTTGGTATCAGATACATGAAGAACGTCTCAGTTTCCACAGTCTCTACAGGGTGTCATAGAATGAAGTATCATTATATTTTTATATCACGTTTTTTTAACAGCACGTGCGATTGTTTTTTGCTTCTACAAGCTGACTGATGATATCAGGCACGACTGAAAATTATAACACATCCATTTCCAGGTGTGCGACATCACGTGACGTATTTTCAATTTGGGATGTTTATAATGACTTCTTCTTTTATTTTACACGCACTGCTACGAACAATTTTTTCGGGTCGCGAACTAAGCAATTTTTTTCAATGATTTTCGAGCTGGGGATTCCAAAATTCGTTGCACATATCACGCTAAGAAGCATAAGATGAACTATCTATTGAGTCAAAAAAAATGTATTATATTATGCTTGCTTTATATCATTAATGCGGCTTTTTCTTTAAGGGAGTCGGGGAAGCCCTCATCTCTAACTGCTGTGACAAAACTGGCGGCCAAGTAGACAATCCGACCCGTACTTTCCGTCGTGGTTTCATGCACAGAGGAAAAGAGGTTTCCGGTACATAAGTATTGTTAAGTAGGGCAATTTTAGTTATAAAATAATGTTTGTATATAGCATTAATTATTTTATTTATGTGCAATAATAGTTATATCTACGATGATAGTTTTCCATGCGTGGGGCCCCATTTGAAAGAAGAATAACTCAGTCAGCGTAAACATTACTTTCAAGAAATGCAATATATTTGTTTTGTTTATGACATGTTTAGATTGATTGGTCTTCTTTATTTATTCAAATAACTAATACATGTGAATTTTTCAACCTATTCTTTGACTCAAGGAACTTAAATTATCAACTAATGTTTTAATTCTAGTGCTGACATGAAGTGTGCAATAGGTTGTGCTACGTGGCCTTTGAGTGTTTCTTCTTTGGGTTAAGATCCCCTGCTTCGAATGCTCATTTTGGTCACGTGACTTAATCCGCAACCTTATCTATAAGAATCTTGTCCATTTCAAGATATGGACTGATGTGGAAAATCCGTTTTGCGTTGAGACCATATTTTAAGAAGATTGAACTCTGCACGATATTGGACGCAAGTTCTTAGAGATCTGCCACCTCCGGATTTTTTTCAATAACTCAAACTATGACGGGTATAGACGTGAAACTGTAAGTGCCTCATGCTTCATCAATTATGCGTCTTCTCTCAAAATGTCAGTGAACCTCGTGTAGGAATTTGCGAGATAATGAGATAATGACGTTTAAGTGACGTCATGTCATGCATTTTTTTTGTGAGAAAAAATATGTGTTTAATTTTTTTTTGAGGCAACTTAATAAAAAAACGTCATAAGATCAACGATGATATTTTCTTTAAAATGGCAATATCGGATTCTCAAAGCTTTGAGTTTTTGGTCTTTATTTGTTTTTTAATGTATTTTTGGGAAAATGTCCACAAAATCAATTTTTGAAGTTTATGAGAGAAAAAAAAACGTAACACGTATTTAAGAACCAAAAATGGATAATACCCAAACCGAATTTTAAATCAATAGCCGTTTTCACGATGGATTATTTTGCGCGAAATGTTTTAAAACATCTTAAGATGTTTTGAAATGTTTTAGTATGAAAGTTTGTACACTTATTTATTTCCTTGCGACACGCAACTTTGCAAACATTTTCTGTCTTGAAATGGTTCTCATAATTTTGTAATATGTTGGTAAGAATATAGTAGTTACAAAATTGCGGTTTGGTGGTAACTAGCAAGATAATTATGTATAGGTTAGCTGCGAAAGGATAGAGCGTACGATTTTGAAACCCAAGTTAATGCGATCAGCATTAATGGCCTCTAGATCTTCACCTACTGACACTTTTCCAGAACATCTTGAACCATATCGGTCTCGGGCACGCTATTGGTCGCTCAACAAAGCGAACTCCCCTTGACTCATAATGGACTCACTCCAACGAACGTTTCTAGCGCATATTGCGGCCATGCGAAGTAGAGTTTCTTCTGGGCGGCTATCACCCATGGCTGGGCCGAACCCCATGGCTTAATGGGGTGGGCCGGACTGGAAAAAATCTCTAGATCATGGCTGTGGCTACGGCTGTGGGCCTGCATAGTCTATACCTGTGATTTGTTTTTGCATTCAATCTTTACCAAACAATCATGGTTTAAGAGAAGCCGTGGTATGTTGTCATAACAGTAGACTGGAAATTAACCTCAATAAGTTTATGAATTCTTACAAAAGTCCTCAAAACGGTGGCCAACGGCCAGCCAATTAATATTTTGGGAGTGGCCTGTGGCTGGCTTGGCTGTGGATGCCATGATGTGGGGTGGCTAGGCCCAAGGAAGTGCAGCCATGTCGAACTCTAATGGCGCAGGCAGACTGTGATCCATGACGCTGCCAGATTGAGTAACTAATATGGCGTTATGCTTAACTGAACGAACGGACTCAAGACGCATATGTTCTTTAGAAACGAACAATTTTGTATCATAATCTTGAAAAGAGCTCATTTCATGTTTCCATAACTCTTGAACAATGATAATATCGCCTAAATCAGTAGCTTATTTTCCTTGGAATATATCGTATACTAAAATTTTCATACTAAAACATTTTACAACATTTTAAGATGTTTTATAACATTTCGCGCAAAATAATCCATCGTGAAAACGGCTAATATTTTTAGTTTTGACTGACTTATGGCTCCCCAAGTACGAGTAACTCATGACACTATTTTCTTTAAAAAATATATATATTTTAGTGAAGAGACACAAACAAATAAATGAGCTGTAGAAGCATCGTCTAACAAGCCATGACGAGAAATTGGTTGTTTCCTGTTTTGCCATTTTGTTCTGCATCGAATGGTGCTTGTGGTATAACCATACGACGTCAAATACATGAGCAGTGCCAGTAGAGGAAATTTTGTATGATACTTCATTTAATGTCGCACTGTATTGAATGTGTTACGTAGCACTGCGGAGAACGCGCGCACTTATGACAGCGCCAGCAGCTATCTACCTGGTTTGGGGGTTTGGTTAGGGTAAGGCCGTTTTCGCTAGTTTGGAACATTGCACGCACAGCCATGGGATGAAGGAGAAGGGGTAAAATGGGTCGAAATGGAACGCCGACCGGGCAACCGTTTATGGACTTAAGGCTGCCACACACTGAGCCTCGCATGCGGATTACAGGTGCGAGTCTACGGAGTGGTAGACATTTCACTCACTTTGAGGTAGTTTGGTCGGGGTGGTGGCTGGCTCGTGTGTTGAAAAAGTTGCAAACTTGCACGCCAGATGGTATCATGTGTCAATATTGTCGATTGTATTATTTATCTTTGGAGAAACTCACACTGAGTGAACCCCCATCGACCGGCAGTGCGAGGTTGCGTGGTTTTCATCCCGCGAGCGTTTCTCGCAAGTTAAAGAATAAAATGGACAATATTGACACGTATTACCATCTGGCGTGCCAGTTGCAGCCTTTCCGACACGCAAGACACCCGCCACCCCGACCCAACTACCTCAAAGTAAGTACAATATCTGCCACCCCGCAGACTCGCACCTGCATGCGAGACTCAGTGTGGGGCAGCCTATAAGGCTGAATCACAGCACATTATGCGTCTCGCAGGTAAATCGCGTCTCGCAGGCAATCGTGTTGTCTTGCGTCTAGGCCGTCTCGCTCGAAAATCTCGTCTCGCACGCAAATCGTGCCGCAAAGTTGAACTAGAGTCAACTCTCTCGCGCGCGAGATAGATGTCGCCGCGAGACCCGCGACTCAGAAGCGAGATCTTGCCGCGAGTTCGCAGCGGAGCTGCAAGGTGCGAGACGAGACGCGCGCGGAAAGCGTTTCGTGTATTTCAATGGGAGTTGCGAGACGCGATTTGCGTGCGAGAAAGCTGTGTTTCAGCCTACAGTCATGAAGGCGGCCACCACTTCCGGAGGTGGCTCCAGGTCTCCAGTCCCCCGCATCCCCGGTGGCCAGCGACCTCCAGACCCGGGTTAACGTGGGCGTGACAAAGGATGAAGAACCAGTTGTCGGGACTCGGGAGGATAAAATGTTTTTTAACTGCCCTACCGCCGAGTGCCGACTAATGCTGACCGGTCACGTGACAGATCAGCCGGCCAGCCAATCAGAGTCGGGCGAGCGAGCGGGAGTCGGCCAATCAGAGTAGTGGGATTCTCTGGCGTGACCGACCTACAGATGCTCGTCAAATAAGATCACGCAGACACTACACTAACATATGCCGGGAAAAGCCACTAGAGTCCTGACATCACCCAACACGGACCAACACGGGCTGGCGACGGGCCGCAGACAGCGTAAACGCCGATCTTAGGCAGGCCGACAACTTGTATTAGACTACATGAGCATGGGGCTAACACGGGCTAACGATAGGGCCTAAACAGGGCAGACACAGGGCAGACTCTGACTGGCGCCGTGCGCTACACCAGTCGCTGGGTTTGGAATGACGTCAGCTGTCTGGCTCACTGGGCTATCGATTATTCCTGTCACGTTAATCTCATCCCATAAATTGCACCACTAGACCGGAATTTTACAGGCTGACGGCGCATTGGCTGCGTTTACCAAGTCATCGTATTTTATATTTGGGAGATGATCCTTCTCAGAAAACTTGCGCTGAATTCAGAAATGACAATGGTTGTTTGCAAGTCTCTTGGCCATTTTTTACATTCTTTGCCGTATTAGGGGGACTTTCTTCGATGCAAAGTGCTTTGTTGTTGCATTAAATTGTCATCAACTTGTGGTCTGTTTAATATCATATAATTAACGATACCAAACGGTATCGTTGTAAGCTTCAAACCCAAAGTTACGGTTTACTAACAAAACAGCTACGTGCAGACGCAGATAGGATACACGATGATCACCCATCGGGAACACCAAGCTGCTCGCTCTGCTGTCGGTACAAAACTGGACACTTCAGATTATCTGGCGGTCAGAGACGCTGCTGTTACCTGACCTTCCTGGGGAGTAATCCTGCTGATTGCTGAACGTGTATCAACTGCAGCGAAGTCATTCCGTCCACAGCGACATACGACAAAACCCAACACACACGCAACTTCAAATCCTTCTTCACGGCACAAACCTGGACAGCGGTGACGGTCGGCGCGGTTGGCTCGATATCCAGACAATTTAATCCTAAGTTCACGTCGTTTTAACGATGCACAGACCCTCTGTCGTGTCGTCGGGCGGGCGGGTCATCCGGCGAGGCGGTGCGGCGACTGGGCTGACCGGTACTTTAGCAACTGCTCGCGGTGCACGGCGCTGCGGCGGGGCGGTGGTTAGCGGATTTAATAATTTGTTTGTTTATTTGAGAGTTGGTACCATGACTAAACGGCAATATGCGCTTGTGTGCCAATTCTCCCACACTATGACATGTTTGTTTTTATGTGTTTGCGCAATAAACGGGTTGATGATGATGATGATGATGATGAAGCGCAGAGAACATTAAACACTCAACGGCAGCCGCTGACCTTATAATGCTTAGAGGAAAGTGCACTGTGACCTTTCGTTCAGGCTCACAGACTTTCGGTAAAATAGACTCCCCATCCCCCTTTTAACCACCCTCGCAAAAATTGTGTCATCTGAACATATCCGCTGATGAAATCACATGTCAAATCACAAATCACGGCACATGTCTGCCGCGTGTCTCAGATTATGCGAGTTTGTGGAATTTATACACCGTCATAAAAGACATTGATTGCTTCATGTGCCAATTTCCGTTGCATGCTACCCGGCCGCAGCAATGTTGCGTCAGCAGGAGTGGCGGCAGCACAAGTATGACGTCACACACCAGCCCCATCCCCACACTCCAGTCTAAAACTGATCCTCTCTGATTAGCTAACACAGCGTATCAAGTGGGCAGGGCAGCAGAGGTGGCGGGGGGGGAGACAGCAGGGATCGTGAACACCCATATGGTAACTCACTGGGGATGGATGGGGGGAGGTCGGAACGAAAGCCAGACGGGGGCGGGGGTGGGGCGGGGCGGGGTCGGGGGCGGGGCAGGGGCGTCGGCGGCGGCGCGTGACGAAAACCAAGCGAGGGCGGGGGCGGCGGCGGGGGCGGCGGGGGCGGCAGGACGAAGACTGGGAGTGAGCGTGTCGACATCGATCGGTTTAAGTCAAACTCGGTCAATGTCGCTGCACCTGTGTCGGCTGCCGCTGGAGTTACCTAGCTGCAGGTCGCCAGCAACACAGGACACCGCTGCCGCCCCTGCAAGGTCACCTGCAGCTGCAGCTGGATGAGAGTGTACGACTGAGTTCAACCTGCAGCATGCCAGTTAGAGTCACTGAGATTCATAGTTCAGCTGTCAGCTGCCCCTCCCGGTGATGTCGCGAGGTTCACTGCTGCAGCGGATGATGTCCTCAGTCACCGCAGCTGCCAGCAGTGATGTCGCTGATCACTGCAGCTGCAGCCAGAGATGTGATGCGCTGAGGTACCTAGGCTGCGCGCGGTATGTCGCTGATTCACCTGCGCAGAATGCAGCCCGCGTGATGTCGCTCGGGTCACGCTGGCTGCACGCCGTGAACTGTCCCTGCCAAGGTCACTTGCAGCTGCAGCTGTTGAGAATGTCGCTAAGAGTCAGCCTGACATCTGCAGCAAGTGATGTCGCTGAGGTCACCTGCAGGCTGCAGACGGGTTTATGCGATGAGGTACCTGCAGCCGGCCAGCGGTGTATTCGCTGAGGTCAGCCTGCACGAGCTGCACACGGTGTGCGCTGAGGGTACCTGGCTGCAGCGGTGAATGCGAATGTCCGAGTCACTGGCTCAGCGAGTGAATGTCGCGCAAGGTGACCCGGTTCAGGCGAGCATCGAGAGTGAAACGCGCTCTCCTCTATGGGCAACAGCCGTCATCGCGTGGCAAACCAGCAGGGTATCTGACGTACGGCAGCAGGGTGTGACGAGTGAGGGCAATAGAGACCAGCATTGAAGACGCGAACATCGTCAGGCGCCGGCGCTGAGGCGCGCTGATGGGACTGAAAGGCCTCGATTCAGCACTTCATTTTATATAAGACCTTTCTTAATGTACCGCGGCATTCTGGATACGTGGCGAATAATAGTCATAGAACGCAGTGTGCAAAAGTAATGAACAATTTTTAGATATGTCGGGAGATGTGTGTTACGTTAATTTTTCTTTAGAAAAGACCCACATGCGTGTATATATCGCAAGATCAAAGGCTTGTATGGAAGTCATCGCCCTATGCCAAACTATTTGTTGCTTGAGCGACTGTGACTTGAATACCATGAAACTTCAATTTATAGAATTCGTAGGTACGGCTACTAGAGTGATGCCTCATGAGAGATTTTGCATGCCCCCGCGCGATCTCCCCCGCGAATCATTGTCGGCAGATAAGTCAGGCGCTATATTCACCCCCCCCGCAGAGCAATGGCAGTTTGGCTGAGACCCCAGTCCAATGGGAGATGGTGAGGGGGGGGGTGGGGGGTGGGGATAATGGTTAATATTGATGCGATTTATTAGTGTGCTGCGGACAATTTCCTTCGGTGCTAGCTTTACACTCTACACGATGATTAGCATTGCACACGAATTATCAATGCGGTGATGTTAGTACTGCAATGTTTTATCTCTTATTAGCATACCAAAAGCAATATTACATTGATTTTCCTCTGCTTTTATTACGTTATATTACGTCCGAGTTAGATGATCGTCTCCCTCCACTAATCTGGTAAGTGTGACGTATTCTGGGTCTTTATGTATCTCTGTTCCAATGTGTGAATATGACCAATACTTGCTGCCCAAATGTTTCTACGATAACCACTATGTATGGGAGCAAGCCAATCCGTGACCTTTATGAAGTGAATGTATTACAGGATTCGTTAGTTTCGTCTACACGTGTAAACTGCATGGGCCTTAAAGTTATATTTTGTCCAAAACGCTTCAAATTAAAGGAAAAGGCAACACGGATTCGATGCAATATGCATGGATAACGAATACGGTAATGCCCGTGCGCATCCCCGTAGAGAGAGTGAATGTTGACTTGATACGTAAGTGCTGTGAGAAGACGCTCGAGTTCGATCCTTCAAATGTATTAGATCATCACTTTGATAATATCATTTTCAAATTCGTTATTATGATCTCACGACACTTCTCAGATCCGTTTGGTTTTGGCAGTAGTTAATTTTCTAAACAGATGACTATAGCAATAATAAAGGGACTTGGTAATTTTACAAAAATCTTAACAATTATCTGAGAAATCCAAAATAACTATTGTGGTTACCGTCAGGCTTATGCAAATCTATGATCAAATCATTTTTCATAACATTACCATTAATGATATAGCCTTAACAAATGTTTTTTGACAGCGTTCTTTGCATCCTTATTTCTTTTCAAACAAACAAAAACATATACGTCACCTCTGAAGGTATTTCGTCGCTCTCTTATTACGTGACATCAGCCGTTTTCACGACCGGCTTGTTTCTGCGCGAAATGCTGCAAAACACTCTTAAAATTTTTTAAAAATGTATTTAAATGTTAATTAAAAACCAAAGATCAGTTAGAACCGTCTTCACGGATGACTACAATCACAGCGCGAAGATAGTGTAATCCATCGCACATCACGGTCCCGCTCATACGAAGGGTGAGGTTTTGAAAGAGCATTTTTTCGAAAGTAATTCCATCATAGAGAAGCGATGCACTACTGAAAAATTTAAACATCGTTAAAACTGGTTTTAAGTCTTTTCGTCGCAACAATAAGCATACGGGAGAACGGCTTCATATTTAGTCGTTGGTAACAGTTCAATTTATTGGTGAAGTACTTCAAGTATCGAACTGTCGTTAGTATAAGAGATACTGCAAAGAATTACATGGACCGGAGTGGATAACCTCGAAGATTATAGAAAAGTAAGGAGCCACTCAATATGTGCATACAATGAACTCTAAGAGGAACATTATAGATAACCGCTTTTCACGATGGCTTATTTGCGCGAAATGTTTTAAAACATTTTAAAATGTTTTAAAACATTTCGCGCAAAATAAGCCATCGTGAAAACGGCTAGTCTGTAGAAGTCGCACAAAGTTCGGAGTATGGTGTGCACAGGTTTCCAACTTCATGGAATCATGTTCTTGAAACATGGATTTTGACATCACCCCGTGGCTGCCTCGTCAGCCTGACAGAGGTGCCAGCGTTCTGACGCAGCCTAAAATCTACTTCATATAATGCGATGAGAAGTTACCAGAATATGAGCGCGCAAAAAACAAGCACGCACAGAAATATGAGTAACCTGAAAAGTTTAACTCAATTTGCTTGTTGATTACACTTGATTTATACAAAACACCTTAAGTTACTTTTGCGCTCCGTGATACTTGAGAAATGTCTGTATGAAGACTTTCCTAAAATAATGAGGTTATGTTGGAAAGTGCGTCAAACTTTAAAATGGCAACTGTACGAATACAATGCAGAGGAAAGCAGAAGGTATCAGGCCTGTCTGGTGCAGCATTTAAATAATGAAATAATACGACGGATGTTTGAGCATCTTTGCATGCAATGTCGTCCTAGCTAAGCAGTTATGCTGACTACAATGTCCATAAGGTCATTATAGTTACATGACATATTGCATGACATTGGACGATAAGACATAAGCTAATATAAACTTTAATCGCCCTATTTATCAACTAATATGTTGTATGAAGAGCTTTACGCAGCAGAACTCACTGAAACTATCTAGAGTGCAATTTCCATGGTTGTTTTATAATTAATCCTGAGTTTCCTTTAGGCCAGGATAAACCACATTAAGACTAACATGAATTTCAATCATCACAAGTGTCAGCTAAGTTTCGTTGCGGTTATTCACACGACGTAAATCGTTTTAGAGTAAGCCCACAAATCAATATGCATTGTAAGTAAAATCGGTTGAGCGATGAGGGCTCTCAGCTCTGGAAGGGAACACCGATGCGCATCAAACGTGTTTTGATGCGGGTATGCCCGTCGGTGGGGAGACATGTTTTGTGCGGGTGAGTTGTCGGCAAATACGTGTTGGGGAAGGTGTGTTGTTTCTTTCCTCTGACCTCGGCCGTCGTTTTCCATCAGAGACGAGGAGACCACCATGAAGACGCTGAACCCTCACGTGAGGGAGATGCCCTCTGACATCCTGTACCACCTGGCGCTCGGCTCCGGCTCGCACAACCTACACGCCATGTTTGGTGACGTCAAGGCAAGTCGGGTGATCAGAACAATCGACCACACATGTGATACATAATTTGTAAGGAATTACGCGGACTTAAAACAACGTTGTATCATCATCATAGTAATGTTTCGTATATATGCACAACCACAGGTGCACGCCACAAAATATTTTTGAATGTCGCAGACTTATGCGGTAGCACTTTGCTGCAATAAATGAAACCTTGCTTAAACAAACTTTTACCTTTCGTCAATGACAGTCTTTCGAAGTGCTCGTATCAGTGATGAAATGTTTTTAGAATGTCTGTCTGTCTGTCTGTCTGTCTGTCTGTTGTTGTTCTGAGGCGCTGTCTGTCTTCGCAGTCTGTCGCTGTTGTTCGCTGTCTTCTATGGTTCTGTCTGTCTATGTCTGCTCATGTTCTGTCTGTCTGTATAGCTCTGTCGTCTCGTTGTTCTGATCTGTCTGTCTGTCTTCTGGATCCTTGTCCTTCTGTCCTGATCTGCTGTCTGTCTGTCTTCGTCTGTCTGTCTGTCCTGTCTGTCTGTTCTGTCTGTTGTCTTCTGTCTGTAATCCTGTCTGTACTGTCTGTCTGTCTGTACTGTCTGTCTTCGTCTGTTGTTGTCACTGCTGTGTTCTGTCTGTCTGTCTGTCTGTCTGTCTTCTGCTGTCTGTCTGTCTGTCTGTCGTCTGTCTGTCTGGTTCGCTTCTGTCTGTCTGCTCTTCTTGTCTCGTCTGTCTGTCTGACTGTCTGTCTGTCTGTCCTGTCTGTCTTGTCATGTTGTCTGTCTGTCTGGCTCGTATGTCTTGTCTGTCTGTCTGTTTGCTGTCTGTATGTCTGTCTGTCTGTCTGTGCTGTGCTGTCTGTCTGTCTGTTCTGTCTGTCGTCTGTCTGTCTGTCAATGTCTGTACTGTCTGTCTGTCTGTTGCGTCTGTGTACTGTCGTCTGTCCTGTCTGTCTGTCGTCTGTCTGTCTGCTCTGTCTGTTTGTCTGTCTGTCTGTGTGTCTGTCACTGTCTGTCTGTCGGCGTCTGTCTGTCGCTGTCGGTTCTTCTGTGTCATGATCGTGTTCGGCATCGGTTCTGTCTGTCTGTCTGTCCTGTCTGTCTGTTGTCTGTATGTCTGTCTGTCTGTGCTGTCTGTCTGCGTCCATGTCTGTCTGGTCTGGCTGTCTGTCTGTTCTGTCTGTCTGTCTGTCGCTCTGTCTGTCTGTCTGTTTACTGCTGTCTGTCTGTCTGTCGGTTGTCCTGTCTGTTGTGTTGTCGTTCTGTCTGTCTGTCTGTCGTGTCTGTCTGTTGTCGATCTGTACGCTCTGTCTGTCTTTCTGTCTGCTGTCATGTCTGTCTGTCTGTCTGTCTGTTTGATCTTCTGCTACATCTGTCTGTCTAGTCTGTAGATTGTCCTTGGTGTCTGTTTATGCTCGCTCTGTCTGCTTGTTTCTGTCTGTCTGTCGTCTGTCTGCTGTCTGCTCTTGTCGCGTCGTCTGTCTAGTATATCTGTTCTGTCTGTCTGTCTGTCTGTCTGTCTATCTGTCCTGTCTGTCTGTCTGATCTGCTGCTGTACTGTTGGTCTGACGTGCTCTGCTCTGTCTTGTCGTCTGTCTGTCTGTCTCGTCTTTCTGTCTGTCGATCTGTCTGTCTGTTTCGTGTACGTGGTCTGTTCTGTCTGTCTGTCTGTCTGCTTCTGTCTGTCATGGTCTGTTTTTTTCTGTGATCGTCTGTCTGTCGTATGTCTGTCTTCTGTCGTTCTGTCTTGCTACTGTCTGTCTGTCTGTCCGCTCTGTCTGTATTCGCTGTCGTCATTTGCTGTCTGTCTGTCTGTCTGTCTGTCTTGTCGTGTCTTCTCATGTCTGTCTGTCTGTCGGTCTTGATAACTGCTGTCTGGTCTGGCTGTCGTCTGCGTCTGTCGTGTACTGTCTGTCTGTCTGTCTGTGTCTGACTCGTGTCGTGCTTCCTGTAATTGTTCTGTCTGTCTGTACCTTCTGTCACGTGCTCAGTCCTGTGCTGTCTGCTGTCCTGCAGACGTTGTCTTGTTCTGTCTGCTCTGCTGCGGTTCTGTCCTGTCTGTCGTCTGCTGTCTGTTGTCTGATCTGCTAGTCTGTCTTCTGTCTGTCTGATATGTCTGTCTGTCTGTTGATTTGTCTCGTTTGTCTGTCTGTCTGTCTGTGTGTTGCTGTCGTCTGCTCTGTTCTGAATGTTTACGCTGTGTTCCACTGTCGGCAGGTTTGTCTGTATGGGAGGCACGCCACGCGAATGGAGGCAGTTCTTATTCATTATGAAAGAAGTGAGTACCAGCTGCCACTGGATCTCAGTGTCGAACATATTCACTTCATCTGTCCTACTATATTCCATGGTTCAAAGTACGGCGACCTGATCTCTGTCAGGTAAGTACACTAGATTCCGCATATTATGGCGGTATATTTCTGTTCATTTTCATAAATGTAATGCTTATTTGCTAATTGTCATTCTCATTAAAATTAGTGTAATAGAGTCTTGAGTTATCAACGAACACTAACACAGTGATGACATACTCGTCTACTGAAATTGAAAATCTTAATTCAATTATCCATGCCAAATGAACTTGCAATAACAACATCATAGGAGTGATGTACAAAATATATCAATTTAACATTTATGTGTATCTACCATTTCGTTTGATAATCGTAGGATGCCAATATTACGTGATACATCGCATATAATTCGATACAATGACTGGCGTCCGTCCGTCCAGACCGAGTTCTGACGTCGTTCACAGCACGGCATGGGCATGCCTTCGGTGGGCATCCTGCTGCATGAGATGATCAAGCTGATGTACCACGCCCGAGTCAAGAACCCCACCTTCTTCCGGCTGGGCACGTGCGGCGGCATCGGCATCGAGGGTGGCAACCTGGTCATCACTGAGAGTGCGATGGACGGCATGATGAATCCCTACCTGGAGCAGGTGAGGAAGACGCCAGTCACACCAATAGTACATGTAGCGTGGCTTTTCGTGCTTAGTTGCCTCCCAGAAGTGGCCTGCCAAAAGAACAAACTGCTGTTTGCTCTTTGGAAGAAAGATAGACTCATTTGAAACAAATAAACAGTGGAAAATACAATAAAAACAAAAATATGGCCTGCCGTTTTGACAAAGTTGTTGTGCCTTGCGGCGCAATCTGATTCCAGGGTGTATTTATATGTATGAATTTGTACAATGTACATACATACATGGGAATCTAAGCGGGCATGAGCATCAAATGGAAAAGTCCTATTGGAAAGGTCTTGGAAATTCTTGGAAAAGTTTTGCAGCATCGCACGCAATACTGAGCGCAATGTTGGATTACGGCCGAACACTTCATGTGACCTTTCACGACAAATGAGGCCCAGACATGACAGTGACAGTGTGTTTAGTGTTATAAGATGGCTGTGACAAATAGATAAAGGCCAGGTAAGATGTCCGATTTGACATGGAGGAATGGAGGATCTGGGCAATGACATGATTGGAATCTAGTCATGTGTCGCACCATTAAACAAATGCGTCACCATTGACCAACGTGGCAAATGGCGATGGCTCACCCAAGCTGGGATGAGAGCCAGGGACTATCATGGGCTGGGTGCACCCATGGGTGCCCATTCAATTCTCCAAAATGTCTGGGTTGGGTATGCATTTTTTTACTTTTCATGGGTACTGGGCGGGCATGGGTATGGAAATTTTGGAATAATGCCGCTAAGAGTTATTTTTTACTTGACAAACAGATGTTTAACCAGGTAAATATGTTTGGTTTATATAATATAGGACACTTAAACAATAGACTTCGGCACCTATATGACAACAATAAATCGTGGTTAGTAATAGGGCAGTAATATTTTTTAAAGCCATGTCTGAACCTAGGTCTGATCCAATATGATAATGTGACCGCAGAAGTGTTCAGATGAGATTCAAATCATCAGCAAACACGTGCCTGTTATATTTCCTCGTTATATATTATGCAAATCAACTAAGTATATGATGCTGCCGCGATTCTTGTGAAATAATATCCCCATTATCTAAATGCAGGTCCCAATGGCATGGGATATTCAATACTTATGAATTTGAATGGGGTTGGTCTGGGTCTGGGCTTGATGTTCATGGGTTTCGGCTGGGTTGGGCTTGGGGTTTGGGCACCCATGATAGTCTCTGATGAGAGCAGCAGGGGTGCAAACCATAGTTTTTCATGGGTGCCTAAACCCCATGCCCAGCCCAGCCGAAGCCCATGAACACCAAGCCCAGAAACAGACCAGACCCATTTAAATGCATAATATTGAGGCCCATGCCCGGTCCGGCCATCCATATTAAGTAGATAATTATTTTCACAAAATTTGTAACCATTATCCTAACATGTTTGCATGCTATTAACTAGAAATAATATCACGCACCTGTGTATAGCTATGGCTTTTGACTCATCGATTACTTTTCGGTCAACATTGTCATACTGAATCAGACTTTGGATCGGACACGATTGGGGATTTTTAAATCTTTCACCATTGCTGAGTACTTACAATAATTTATTGTTCTCATATAATTGCCAAAATTTATTGTTAAAGTGTCCTGTATCATTTCTTAACATATTTACCTGGTTAAAGATCTGGTTGTCAAGTAAAAAAATAACGGCTAGCAACATGACTCCAGAATTGTCATACCCATGCTCAGTGCCCACCCAGTACCAGTGAAAAGTCGAAACATGCATACTCAGCCCAGACAATCGGAAGAAATGAGTGGGCACCCATGGGTGCACCCGATTCATGCTGCAAAGTTCACATGCTTTCACGGTGCCATACAAGCCATGTTGAAATAAAACTGACCGTAACTTGCAGCCACATGTAGATGACGAAAGTTTCACCTCACAACTATGTGAGGGTATATCCCTCTCATTCGGCGCATGTAACATTGTAACACGACCCCATATGACCTCCCTTATGCAATTAGGGTGTGTCGTCAAGGGACTTTTCTCCGGAATCATAGGGAGACAGCAATTGCTTTGCTGCCTGGTCATAGTTAACTAGTTAGGCCACCAAAATATGTTTTAAAAAATCCGCTTCGCCGGAACGATTTTTCGAAATTTGTATATTATATTGCAGCGTCATCTGCAATTCACGTTTTTACACGTGGCGACATATGAAATACGTCATGTCGTTCCCTGCAGTTGAAATGTGCGAAATTGTACGTGATTATTTTACATCTATGCAATCGAAGTTAGATGGTGTTTCTATACGTTTACAATTTACATACCGTAAAATGATCAATAAAACGATGCCAATTTCGGCAACATCTGTATTTTGTTGCGAGGACCGGAAGTCGGTAAAAGAGGAGAGTAATAGTAGCCGTTTTCACGATGGCTTATTTTGCCCGAAATGTTTTAAAACATTTTAAAATGTTTTAAAATGTTTGAGTAGTAGCCACTTTCACGATGGACTAATTTGCATAAACATGTTTTGGCCTCGCCCTATGGTCCCGTAGGGCGAGGCCAAAGCATTTTGTTCGCAAATTAGTCCATCGTGAAAGCGGCTACCACTAAAACATTTTAAAATGTTTTAAAACATTTCGCGCAAAATAATCCATCGTGAAAACGTCTAATGTGTCTTGGTCAGCCGTCAAGGCAGCAGCAGCTCCCGCTGTCGATCGGGTGAAGTGAAGGAAATTTGCATATCATTTGCAGTGCCGGTGTTGATCACTTACTGTAACCTAAAACTTATTTTTATGGATGGCTGTAAAGAGCCTTGCGCAGAGAATAAAAAGATAGCAAATACAATCATGCGCTCATGTAATGGTTAATTAAAGACAATTAAAGGGATGAAATACAACATTTACATGAAAGATAGTGTTGTATTCAATCTTTTCTTCATTATTTGTTTTAAACCAGCCGTTCTCACGATGGATTATTTTGCGCGAAATGTTTTAAAATGTTTAAGTAGTGGCCGTTTTCACGATGGACTAATTTGCGAGAAATATTTTAACCCTCGCCCTACGGTCCCGTAGGGCAAGGGTTAAAACTTTTTTATATTTAGTCCATCGTGAAGACGGCTACTACTAAAACATTTTAAAACGTTTGAAAACATTTCGCGCAAAAAAATCAATTGTGAAAACGGCTACCATGACACTTACCTAATAGCAAGTGTTGTATTTCATCGTTTCTTCATTATTTTTAATTAACCATAACATGAGCACAGCACAGGCTATAATGTCTATCTTTTGTAACCCAAACTGATGAAGAGTAGCAGGACTCGCAATGACGGCTAGAGCGAGGGTGTCGTTTTACGAAAATTATCGGTAGGACTCAACTGCTCCGCTGAAACATAACCTATCTTCAATTAGAGTTCCTTTTCGGATTTCAGGCACTTTATTTTAGCTTCAGCCTCCAATCGTTTTTTTTTTTAATAAAAAATAAAGAAACTCATCCTGGTCACTGAAACACATCCTGGTCACTGAAACACATCCTGGTCACTGAGTGAAGCACCACCGTGTCACCGTATTCAAATAGCGTCACGGATGCCCATTTCGCGGGTTGAGGGGGATGAAATGTTACCCTTCCGTTTATCCCTGTGGCGCTCAGTCCTTTTCACATGGTGACCACCTCACATGGTGACCACACCAACTATTGTAGGAGAGTTGTAATTTCGATCATCCCTGGGGCTTTTTAGGGGTCGTGAGTACATTTAGACTGTTTGTTTCTTAATAACAATTAATTGTTGCACCATTTAAAAGAAGATTGGACGAAATTCGAGAAGTGAAAAAAATGACATCAATGACAATCCTCACCAACTTTAGGTTTGGATGTGGATGCACTGTTGGGCTAGACACTGGCATAGTTAACTAGCATTAGATGTTAAACATGATTTATCCGGAATAAAAGTTCACTACATTTGAAGTTTATTCACAATTTTTCATAATATTTCTGTCACAATATTTCAATCGCTAACCACCTTATGCGTTGTCTCCATAGCCGGCCAGGCTATGGGGACAATCAAAAGCTAAATGGGGGCAATCAAAACATAAAGCTTGTCCTGTAGCTGACCGAAAGACCCCTCAGGCCGATCAAAGGGTCGTCAACAAATTACATTGTATTTAGTGTTAATTTGGTTTTGCACACGAAGGGGATGGGTATGGGTCCCGTGCTCCCCTGGCGGCTACGTCCCTGCATATATTTAGGTAACATAGTTACGCATCACAGACACTTGCTTGTTTTGTGTTTGAGCCCTTTGCTTGGCCACAGTATAAAAGTAAAATAGGTAATAATAGGTAAAATTAGCCAATTCTGCAGTTTTCACGTGCGTGAAAAGTGCATGAGGAAGGTCATGTGGGTTCGTGTTACATGTGCCGAGTGAGAGGGGGTGTACCACCACACAATTATAAGGTGAAACTTTCGCCCTCTTCATCTGGTGGACAGTTCCGGGCAGTTTTCTTTCAACATGGCTTGTATCGTACCATGAAAGTAAGTGCACTTTGAAACCCTGCTGCTCCCATCCAAAGACAATGTAAAAACTTTTCCATGTTCATAACCCTCCAACAATTTGGCGTCGATTGCTAATGACAAAAGTAGATATTGCGGCAAAGACTTCCATGTTCAGTTTCGACCCTATCGTCCGACCCCAACCAAATGTTACAAGTGACACCCCAGTCAGTGTTTGTGAGACTAACCGAACAGTCATTCTACAGGCGATCCTGGGAAAGATCCAGAAGCGCCCTGGTCTGCTGGATGCAGAGCTCGCTGCAGAACTGAAGGAGCTGTCTACTCCTGAAGACCCGTGGCAGGTCTACTCTGGGAAGACCATGTGTACCACCGACTTCTATGAAGGTAAAATGGGTTTATTGAGTGCATGGATGGCACTTGCATAGCTCAAAGATATTTAAAACAAATAAAAATGTTTGACTTGAGTTATTCATAACACTGCCACTAACTACCTCGAAAAAGTTCGACAGACACCCACTCCAGTAATATCCTTGATTCACGTTTTCTTGGTTACACCGTAGGCCAGGGACGGCTGGACGGCGCCTTCTGCGACTACACCGAGGAGGACAAGTTTGAGTTCCTGCGCAAGATCCACGCCGAGGGCATCATCAACATGGAGATGGAGTCGCTGATGTTCGCGGCGCTGTGTCACCACGCAGGAATACGCGGCGCCGTCATCTGTGTCACACTGCTGAACCGCATGAAGGGGGACCAGGTGAGGCCCGGCAGAGGGTCACACATAGGTTCAATACGCGGCGCCGTCATCTGTGTCGCACTGCTGAATGCTGCTGTGTTACCACCGCTATCAAAACGCACCATACCAAAAGCAAAGTTGATTAATCATTAGATGGACCTATCCAGTAACGGTAAACCCCGATCTAAATCTCGAAGCATTGGTTTAAAGTTCAGAGCTTACAAAAAGCGTCCGTGTCGGACCAAGCCAGGCCGGTTCAAATGTAAACTTGTCTAGTAAGCTGATAGGAAACCTCACGAGCGCTCGCGCCCGGTCGGTAATGACATCTTTCAATACTCTGCACCGCAAATATAGCGTGCAAATAGGTTTGATGGTCATTGAGCCAAGTTCGCAGTTACATGGAAAACTACAGCATCGCCGTAGAAATCTGTGGAACTTTAAGTACTTCAATTTCAATTTTTGCCCGTTCGGTAATTACATCTTGCAATGCCCTGCGCTGCAAATAAAGCATGCAAATAGGTTTGGTGCTCTTTGAGTCAAGTTCGTTGTTAAATGGAACAGAATATAGAATATAGCATCACCGTAGAAATCAGTGGAATTCTACATAGGCGTAAGAGCCGGGGGCAGGGGGGCAGCTGTCCCCTCGATTTTGTGAGTGGGGGGCAACGCCCCCCCCCCCAGCTTTTGAGTCTCAATACCTGGTCCAAAACTACGAGGCATAGCCCACGACCACCTGGGGACGGGTCGGATCCGATCCCCATCAGTTTTTCATAAATAACATCCGAAGCGTTGCAGATATCGATGTAAAATTTGGTATACCTTCACGTACACCAATTTTACGTTTTCTATGGAAAAATTTAGCAATTGCGTCGAACAGAATGAGACATACCGATTGTATTGACATCAGTAGGTACATAGCATTTTTGGTCAAAAATAGCTAAATGTTGGAAAAATTGTAAAAAATATAGTTTTGAAGCAAATTGCAAATAAAAACGTTAAAACGCGTGAAATGATAAGTTCTACAAAATGGCTGTCTCGGATTTACAACAAAAAGATCTTGCTAAACAAAATTGACCATCAAATATTTTTTAAGAACTTTTACCCCTCCCCCAAACTTCAAATGAGTTCCTACGCCCCTGGAATTCTATCAACTTTAAAGGAAATAGTTCACCTTCAACATGGGGCTTGAACTGAAATAGCAGTTTTGTAGCCCGACTATAATCAACATTAACTCGACTATAATCAACATTTAGTAAAAAGAGACGACGACATCGGCTCAGGGTCCCCGTTCAAATACACTGGGGGACTGGGGATGTTACTGATGTCAAAACCAACCTCAATTTATTTGTGATTCGACCTTTAGTGGTTGTTTAAACTTATAACATACATATTGTAATCCAAAGCACGGAAAAAATGAACTACTCAACTCAAATATAATGCTAAGATAAGGTGGGCACGTCCCTTTAAAAGGGGAAACAAAAATTTGGGGGGGGCCCTTCCAAAATGTGTTGTAATCGTGCCAGCGCCATATTTTGTTCGAAATAATTAAACTTGGCAGGGATTTCATGGGATCGATAAGTAAGAGTACTTACAATTGTGTAGTCAGGATTTGTTAATCGTGACCTAAGGTCCAGGTCAATTTCTTGGCGTGCCGTTATTGAAGGGACAATATACAAATGCTTCCTATTCAGAAAATATGCGTCGGATCCCCATATAAGCTCATTATGGATGATTAAGGTCAGTTTGTTGCTTATGTCTATTACAAGGTCATCTGAGGTCATCTGAGGTCATCTGAGGTCACTGAGGTCATTTGAGGTTCGAGTCTGAGGTCATCTGAGGCTCATATGAGGTCATCTGCAGTCATCTGAGGTCATCTTGAGGTCAATCTGAGGTCATCTGAGGTCATCAGCAATGATTTGTTAATAACTATTGATAGAAAAGAGATGTAGACGAGCGGTTGACACCAATGTGTTCGTATCGTCTGGCCGCATTGCCCCATATGCAACATTGCCTACCCGGGTCTCCAAATGACCTTGACCTGAGGTCAAATTTTGAAATTGATCTTACCAGGTCACAAAGTATCTGATTCAAAGCGTCTTGATGAGAAAAACACAATGGTGTTAATATCATTGATCTATCGTTTTTAGATATAAAGTTATTCGGGAAAGAACATTCTACCAAAAACTGCATTTTTGACCTTCGATGACCTCTGGAGCCTAAACTATTGATCTAAGCTCATTTGTAATGATTCCTAGTATGATTGAATTTGTAATGAGCTTTCGACTGTTTTTTTTCCCCCGTTTGTTCACAAGATATACCTTGTTCGAAGCGAAGTCCAAAAACTGTGAATTTGACCTTCGATGACCTCTGGTGACCTAAATATTGACCTTAACTAAAAATGGTCTCTGTAACTTCAAATCTACAGGTTGAGAGCTTTCGAACGTTTTTTCCTCGTCTTTCTATGTCTTTTTTAAAGTTAGATGGGGAGGGGTCATTTTGACCCCCCACCACTACGGCGAAGTTGTCTCAGAGACCCACCAGGGCGCGAGTTAACATGCAGAGTATGACGAATCGGTAGACATGTCATTGGTCTGGATTTTCGCCATGCAATACACGATAGCCCTGGCCAAACGAAAGGGGCGTGATTTTAGACAAAATGCCAATTTAAAAAAGGCGCTCGATGGATTTTTGAAAAATTTACAACACTGGATTCCGCGTGAGCTCAGCTTTTGAATGGTGCATCTCCCGTATTTTGAACCTTCCGAACCTTTCAAACGAACCGTGTACGCAGAGCAGGTATGGGTTACAAGGGTTTTGGAGATGATTACATATGCTCATTGCTCCAATCTGGATGACGTCTTAACAAATATCCTGGAAGGAATTCCGAGATTTAACTTTTGGAAGTTTTAGACACATCTGAGCCTCAATTGTAACTATGTGCGCCAGCTTGGCCTGGAGGCAGCTCAAATGAGACAGGGAAAGCTGTGTCATGTGACTAAATTGGCATAGCAACAGACCAACTGAATAACATCAAAACGAACGATGCCGTCAAATCTCCATCACCAGCACAATTCAACTTTGGCCTGTCCATTTTAAACTCCCTGGTCTTATATTTAGCATGATTTACTTCTAACAGTGTCAGGAGTACCAGCCGCAGCTTGGGTTGACAACAATGACGTCACTGTCGTCAGGTGACGGCCGACAAGGCGCTGCAGATGCAGTGGCAGGAGTACCCGCAGCGGCTGGTGGGCCGCTACATCCGCCGTCGACTGGCCGAGGAGGCACCGGTCAGTCCAGAAGACTCCAGCGCCGGTCTGATCCGCTCCCTGTCCCAGCTGCATCTTACCAGACAGACGTCCGAGCAGTTCGCCAGCTCCGAGTAAAGCCAGCTGTAGCGGGTCGTGTCCCTCTGCCGCATCACTCCAGGCACACACAAGAAAACAGTCGGTCGTTCTCCACCAACGCGGTACAGTAGGTACCATGCCGCCACCACTGCTGCTCACCGCTTTTGCCCTTCACTGTCGTAAGTTGCAGGAGTGGTGTACACAGCAGCCGACTGCTGCTGACACGGTGTACACATCAGCCGTCTGCTGCTGACACGGTGTACACAGCAGCCGTCTGCTGCTGACACGGTGTACACAGCAGCCGTCTGCTGCTGACACGGTGTACACAGCAGCCGTCCGATGTTATATCTGTACAGCTGTTAAATCTAATAAGACTATATATCTATTATATCAGGGAACCACACCTGTGATGCTTGAGACGTGTACAGCTACTCCATTTACGCACGGGGCCAAAGAGAATGTAAACATTCCATAAGCNTTTGGATTTCAAAATTCAAAATTATTAAAATTGGAAACTGCCATCTGAAACAACAATCAATTCTCTACCTTTGTCTGTTTTCGTTAACACATCCCTTCAACACAAACCTCTCCACGAGTGCTTAACTATGCACAGATTTTGTGTCAAAACCGCCGAACACGCCCCCTAAAAACTGTCTTGGACCCCCTACTAATGATTTAATTTTGGAAAGAAAAAAAACATTCGATGCGCAATAAAATGGTAGGAAAGTCAGCGGGTTTGAAGATCCTGGGTTGAGTTATGAATGAACTGTCCGCGAAAAACCTCAAGGGAGCATTCGCCCCCCCCCCCGACAGAAATAGGGCTAAGGTCCAGCTTCTTTCTCCTCTAGCGTATGTTTGACAGCGGCTTAAAGGAAATAGTTCACCTTATATTTTTTTAAACACGATATGACTATATTTTAAAATGCAACTTCTTTTCATAATTTTAAAAATATGCATGCATCGCGCCGATGCAGGACAAAAGGACGTACACTATTAATTTTATCAAAACTATATGCGTACTTTCCGCAACGTCAAACGTGGCTCAGCCAATCAGATATTCGAAAATCGAAAGTAGTCGCGAAAGATTACTGTATAAACTATAACCTCTGCCCAGGTGTAGAAGGCCCACATTCTTGACATTCTTTATTTATGGCCCACATTCCTTCGACAAAAAGCAAAATACCTATATTCGGCTGGAAAGCCCTTTCAGCCCAGAAAACTTTCAGTTGGGGGGTTTTCAACACGGGTTACAAAACTGCTATCTCAGTTCAAAACCCATGTTGAATGTGAACTATTTCCTTAAAGAAACGACCATAGAATAGATACATTCAAACGGATTACTGAGAGCTTCACATTGATATATTGATGCAGAAACCATAGTTTCCAAATGTTTTTGATGAGCTGTCGAACAGCAGTGTTTTCTATTTATTCTACGTCCCGTCCCATAAGAGCCGATTTCAAGGGGGCGACGAAAACGCCCGTTCCCCCCCCCCCGCCACGGCTAAGTAGCGCGAGCACTCGCCACAAGCGCGGATTATCGCAGGCTCCTAACACGCTGATAATATTTTGTAGCGCAACGAAAATAGCAATAGTACTACTAATTATATAAGTATTATATATATATATTATATATATATATATATATATAAATATATTATATATATATATATATAATATAATCGGTATTTGATTCATATTAACCAGAGCACCACTGGGGGGGGGGGGGGTGTATTTGAACTTTGAACACCCCCTGCGGTTTTATCGAGATTACGAAAACGGCGGTGCGTTGCGCCGCTAAATCTAATATAACTTATAAGTGCGCTCGTAGCGCTAGTGGTTTAGCCTACAGAGGGGGTGGCCACATGGGTGTAACTTTAACAAAGGGGGGTTGTAGCTACAACCCCAATAATTTTGTAATTTAACACTGCGCCTATGACGAGATGTGGTAGAAATGGGCTGTGTACTACCCCAAACTAAGTGCAACCCCAATGATTTTCACAAAGTTGCGTCTTTGGGTGGCCGTCTTCCTACCATGGCCGCGTATACCATACCCTCCCGTACGGCGACCGGTGGGAATAACCGGGTGGTCAACTTTGCCGGCCCATAATTAGATAAAAGTTGGAGTCGGATTACACTTTTGTTGTGCCGGGAACCAAAGAAGCGATAGCTAAGCTTGAGACACTAGGCCGAGGCACGCACACTGCCATTTCAGCCTATTATTCTTGTCCCGATAACCGGCCTGGCGCCACCGCTATTTCGGTATCTCCAGAATCGGAGGACCGATCATCCGTGCATACGCAATAGACAACTTTTGTACGTTTGAAAAACCTACAATTAGTCGCACCCCACGCGGCACGCAAGGCCCTATAACCGGTAAACGATTATAAAATACCAGTGATTTCCTACGTCTTGTGTTAAAAAATACCTTTCCAGCGAATATGGTAGCAATACATTTGGAGACAGCTTCTGCGCAGTTCATACAAAAGGAGTATTGCCTTGCGAGCACAGGGTAGCTATGCCGCTGCGACCCCATTGGCCGAGTTGTCTAATGACGGCGGCAATACTGGTACTCACAAGAGCAGTCGGGGCCTTGTTAAGGATAGGGCGGGCGGGCACCCAGGCTGACATTTTTACAATATATTGAGAGAACTTACTGGTGGCGCAAAAGATGGCTACCACCAACAATTTCCAAATTAGAATATGAGAAATAATTCTAGGCAAAAATACTTTTTTCCGTGCAAAAAAAAAAAAAAAATCCTAGAATCATTCTGCATTTCCAATTTGGAACATTGTCGGTGTAGTTCATATTACTTCTACGACTAGTAGTCGCTCAATATATTGTAAAATGTCAGCCCTGGGTGCCCGCCCGCCTATCCTTTAACACGGACCGCCGACTCTGCTCTTGTGATTCAACCAACATGGCCGCCGCATTAGACAAGTATTCCGGCCAATGCGCCTTCCATCTCTATAGAGTTCAGTGCTTGCGAGGTATGATTACGCCACGGTGTGGCATCGATCGAAGCAAATGGTCAAGCAAGTGGGTGAGGTGACGTCACGGACACGCTGTCATTGGGGCTCCCTCTTCAGCTATTGTTTTTACTCTTTAGGTTAGCCTCTAGATTTCGATATACTGTGGGTAAAAATATATATTTTGACATTATGTGACAGAATAGGACAAGTTTGGTTATTTTTTGGTTTGCTTTGGTTAATACAATTCATTACTAGCCAGGGGCGGATCCAGGGGGGGGGGGGCAATCCCGCCATGCCCCCAAAAACGTCTGAAATCGGAGCAAAATTGACACATTTCCTGAACAACTTTTACAAACATTAAAAAAATCAGCCATCAAAGAATAAGCAAGCAGAATCTGATGAGTTTTTCAGAATTATAAGATTACGAGACTTTTCGGATTTTATCCCCACCGGTGGCCCCTCCGAAACTACCGTTCTGGATCCGCCCCTGCTTCTAGCCTTCTAGCATAGTATTTGGCGACTGACGTAACTGGTGCATTACTCTGGGCGAGTCTATGGATTTGCGTCGGGCTCGGGTAGGGGGTTACTTTTACGGAAGGAAACCTATACCAAAATATCCATGGGCGGATCAAGGGGGAGGGCAAGGGGCCATGCCCCTCATTCACCTGCAATTGGCGCAATATTGACGCATTTTCTGATATATAAAATCAAACATAAACAAATTTTACTCATTCAAATTTGTTATTATCAACTGTTGATATGCATAGGCATTCGAAATACGTTGAGTTTATTTTGGGGATTCTGCCCATCCAATTATTACCAATCCATGGAACTATTAGTAAAGTAATCTTGCATGGAACTACCAGTACAAGATGCAAAAAAGTAGGCAACTAGCATATGGTGTGAAATGATTTTTTTAACGAAATAATTAGGCTTCTGAATCCCATGTAAATATTATTTAGACCAGTCACCAGGGGTGGAACTTTCAACTTTATATGTCTCTTGGGGAGGGCCCGAGCCCGCCCCCAATGATGTCAAATTTTAACATTAGGCCTATGGCGTTGCATGGCAAGAACTGAGTAAAAATATATCAAATTAACATCAGCCCCCCCCCCCCAGAGCGATTTCATAAAGTTCCGCTTGTGCCAGTCACCAGTATTACATAAAGCGGAAATAGTGCCCTGAGCGGAACGGAGTGATATGGCACTACGCTGACGCTCTTTTTCCAGTGACGTCAGAATAGTTATCCGAAGAATCACCGGACCCTGCCTTCACACTGCTCAGGCAACGATGATCGAAAGTGCAAGAGAAAGACAAACTTTGGCGATCGGTCTCTCTCGGAAAGGATTGTGATTGATCTGCTCTCCGCGTTAGTTGATAATCTTTAAATATAATTTTGACTTATTGTTCCAATTTTAAGAAGACTCAAATATGTCTGCCAAGAAGGAAAGGAAGTTGACTATGGGAGATGACGATGTGTGCGTCGTTTGTTTTAAAGATATCACCATTCGATGCATAATGGACTGTGAACATACCATATGCTTTGAATGTTCAACAAGGCTTCGCATCTTGTGTGAAAAAATGGAGTGTCCAATCTGTCGTCAGGAGTCTACCATTGTAAGTACCTCACCTTGCCTTACCACATGAAGGATTTTGATAGGCCACTTGGCCTTGGCCTTAAGGGTCCCGATCAGTGTCATAAAAGTTGCATGTTTCTCCACTTATCTGGACTTGGAAGTTTTGTCCCATGAAAACTTTGACAGTAAATCATGATTGTTTTAGTCTGTGGGTGCAAATGGCTGATGCGCATAACAAACGGCAGAAGATAACACAAAAGTGGTATGTGCGCGCATACTGCACCATCTGATGTTAGGCTAGGGGGCTTGTCTCCGTGCATAGATGATAATAAGGCTAAGTCATGCAGGGTGGAATTATACTCTTTTTTGCTGGTGTAGGAGTACATATTTTTTTTGCAATGGAAGAGTACAAAAATAACCTGATGGTACCCCAAAAATAAATACTGATATATTCATGATGAATAATGATGAGCTACCAACACAATTTCCCTGCTTAAAAAACAGGTTTTCTCTTCAACAAACACAATTTTTAGTTAAATGATAAGTTTGCATGATGAGTACAACAAATAAATTCTTACCGGTCATAATTGGGGAGTACAACATTTGTTGGTGGTCTAAAAACCAACAAATGTGAACTTTTCCAACACTGGAGTCATGCCAGTACATCCAAGTGCAATGTTCTGCCAGTTGTGGCTCATGAGGGTGTCAGCAACAGCTTGTCAAAGGTTGGTATACACATTGCAAAAATATGTTGCCGCTGTCACTGGCAACAAATTTGTTCTGTTAACTTAGATGGTGGATCAACTTCTCTGACACTGGTCCTGATGGCAACAAGTTTGAGGACATTAGGAGAAGCTCCAATCATTAGTTAGGTATGATGTAAGTAGGGCAGGAGTGTTAGAACGTGTTGAAAAGTGAGAGGGCTAACAAAACTTTGATCTTGTCTTGAGGGACATTTAGTTCTTCTATGCAGGATAAATATGTAGATTTGAGCTCCTTTCATCTTTACATTTTTTTTCTTCTCTTTTCAATTTCTATAACAAATAAAAATGGGTGCTTTTAGCAAACAAAAATCTGTGAAAAGTGAGGAGGCCTTGGCCCCCACGGCCCTCTGCGCTCTTATACTTATGAAGTTAGGCCTGTCCAGTGTTTGTCTAGGCAGGACTATAATTGGCTGGTGGAAGGCTTAGTTCATTCCGTAGAGTTTGATGCAATAGATGTGCAGAAGAGGCTGAAGAATTTATAACCAACAATTCACCTGGACCAGATGCTATACCACCTTGGGTATTACAAGAAACAGTAGAACAACTGAGTGCCTTCCACTACTATAAGCATTGCATTGTTGTACTATATTGGAATATTGATACAAATCTGCTAGAATGTTGTTGGCACCAGCTGATAGCATTTCAACAAAACAGCCTGTGAGCACTGATAGCAGCATCCAAACAGAGCCTTGACTGCTATTATGTGCAATTCTGGATGTCAGGATGTCAGGAAAAAAAATGTCAGGATGTCAGGATGTCAGGTCATCTCAGGTCAGACCACCATACCAGGTCAGGTGATGACCCTACCTCCAAAAGTCTGCAGTTGTACCACAGCTGCAGTTTTTGAGCAATCAGTTTCAACTTTGTAGACACCCCCCTGTCCCTGTTTTAGTCCGCCCCTGTAGCTCAGTCGGGAGAGCGCTGGGCTTCTGACCTATCCCAGTAGTGGCAGTCCGGGTTCAAGTCGCTTCGGTGCTCGCTATTTGCTCCTGACTGGGATGGCCTGCGGCCAGTGACAGCGGTCGCTTTGAAGGTCAGTTGACGTCAGTGAACGGGGAAGACCGTATCCAGGTATGTCGGGCACGTAAAACTTTTGTCTAAATTCTGTAGACCTACAGGAATTGTACGATCGGGTGGTGGGTTCAGGGCCTGCGCAACAAGCTCTGCTTAGCGTGGGTCCTGACCTCGGAAATCCATCCATACAAAACATTCTGGCTAAATTTATATAAAAAACGCTTAAAGGAAATTCTGCTTCGTAGACACCCAGTCCAAAGGACATGGGCTACAAATAGACCTAGTCTAATCCTAGCCCATTAACCTAAACCTAAACCAAACCTAAACCTAACTTGCAGGATTCCATAAGGTCATAGTTACCTACAATTTTTATGTCTAGAATTTCTGATATCTGTGACTTAAGATTGGGTCAATTTCGTGACCTCTCAATTATAAGTGAAAAGGGAAATATTCAAATGCATCCTATTCCAATGATGTGCATAATATCAGTTCAATTACTTATGGATCATGTTATCATAGGCCATTATTGATGATCCTGATGCATTTTTTGTTCAGTTACTCCTATAGGGTCAGCCGAGGTCATCTGAGGTCACCATCACTTTTTTGTCAATAACTCGAGACATAATGAAGATAAAGAAGTTATGGTTGTTGTTTGTTTATTGGGGATAAGGGCGCGCCGACGCCTTTGGGTCAATTTGCGCCTAGGTAAAGAAGTTAGAAGCTAGATAGAGGGTCTCAAGGTTAGATGGCCTTGGTCTCAGTCGAACGCCATTGGCTTGGGGAGGGGGAGCATTTTTCGCCCCTTGTTATCTTCGGAACCAATAGCCTCAGCGAGACGCACAAGGCGGTAATCGAAACTCTTCCAAGAGACACATCTTAAGCATATGCGAAATTGTCCAAATAAGGTCACTTGTCAGGTCACGGTCAGGTCAAAGGCCAAAATTCAAAATTGAGATATTGAGTTTTTGGGTCATACTTTCCATCCAAAACCTTACATTGATCCCTGAGGTTTTTCCGGAATAGCGGAAAAACGGCGGCGCGCAGCGCCGCCAAATTTTGCACAGCTGTTTGAACGTCAATGGCGCACACGTTGTCAAAAACTTGCATTCAGGTCAACTTAGGTCGGGTTGCCAGGTCACGTCAAGTGACCTTGCCTTCCAAAATGCTTGTGATCTTGCCAAAGCTACAGTTTTGTCCGAAAGATTTGAAACTTACAGGATTTCATAAGCTCATAAGTACCAGCAATTGCTGTACCTCGGATTTTTGCATCGGTGTCCTAAGGTCAGGTCAATTTCCTGACCTCCCTAAGTGAACGGGAAGATAAACAAATGCTTCCTCTTCAGAAAATATGCATTGGATCAGGCTGATTCTTTCAGAATCATGTTATTCTAGCTCATTTTCGATGACCTAGGTGCGATTGTTGCTCAGAGATCTCTACAAGGTCATCTGAGGTCATCAGCAATGATTTGCTAATAACTATTGATAGAATAAAGATAGAGACGAGCGGACAACACCAATGCGTTCGTCTTATCTGGCCGTGTCGCCCCATATGCAACATGACCTATCTGGGTCAACAAATGACCATGGCCTGAGGTCAAATTTTGAAGTTGACCTTACTAGGTCAACATGTATATTTTTATAAGCGTCTTGACGACAGAAACACGATGGTGTTTAAATCAAATATCCATTATCCATTATTCATTTTAAGATACAAAGCTATCCAGGAAAACATATTTTACCAAAAACTGCATTTTTGACCTTTGATGACCTCTAGAGCCTTAGCTATTGATCTGAGCTCAATTTTGAGGATTCCCATCGTGATTGCAAACTTTATGAGCTTTCGATTGTTTTTCCGTTTGTTCCTAGCTATCATAGTCACGAGATATATGGGGTTGTTCGAAGCAAAGTCCAAAAACTGTGAAACTTGACTTTTGATGACCTCTGGTGACCTCAATATTGAGTCATTGACCTGAGGTAAAAATGCGCCTATAACTTCGAATGTCCATGTCGAGAGTCTTCCAACGTTTTTTTTTCTGCGTCTTTCTATCCCTTTTAGTTTTCGAGTTAGAGAGGTGGTCATTTTGACCCCCCACCATGGCGAAGTTGTCTCGGAGGCCCATCCGGGCGCGGGTTAAGGCCGCAGCAGTGAGCAGCTCGGATCGCTCCTGCTCTACTATTCCCTGCCGTTTTGCTCTCTGCGCTGCTGCGGACCTCGCCTTGCTGACGCTCTCGTCCTGCCTGAACCGTCGTCCTGCGCTGTGGAGGGCCACTCCCGACGCGACTCCCAGGCTATGGCATCACGCACAGCCTCAGGGGGGGGGGGCAGCCGCTTTGGAGGGCCACTCCCGACGCGACTCCCAGGCTATTGGCCATCAGCACCAGAACCTCAGGGGGGGGGGCAGCCGCTGTGGAGGGCCTTCCCGACGCGACTTCCCAGGCTAATGCATCAGCACAGACCTTCAGGGGGGGGGGGGGCAGCCGCTTTGGAGCACTCCCGACGCCGAACTCCCAGGCTATGCATCAGCCACCAGCCTCAGGGGGGGGGGGGGCAGACCGCTGTGGAGGGCCACTCTCCCACGCGACTCCCAGCTATAGGCATTCAGCACAGACCTCAGGGGGGGGGGGCCAGCGCTGTGGGGCCACTCCGACGCGACTCCCAGGCTCTATGGCATCAGACAGACCTCAGGGGGCAGCCGCTGATGGAGGGCACTCCGAACGCGACCCCCAGGTATGCATCAGCCAGCCTCAGGGGGGGGGGGGCAGCCGCTGTGAGCCACTCCCGACGCGACCCCAGGCATATGGCATCAGCACAGCCTCCAGGTGGGGGCAGCTGCTGTGGAGGCACTCCCGACAGCGACTCCAGGCTATGGCATCGCACAGACCTCAGGGGGGGGGGCAGCGACTTGGAGGGCCACTGCCGACGCGACTCCCAGGCTATGGATCAGACAGACTCAGGGGGGAGGGTGGGGGCAGCCGCTTGTGGGAGGCACTCCCGACGCACTCCCAGGACTATGCGCAACAACACAGACCTCAGGGGGGGCGGGGGCAGCCGCTGTGGAGGGCCACTCCCGACGCGATCCAGCTATGGATCAGCACAGACCCCAGAGGAGGGGGGGCAGCCGCATGGAGGCCCACTCCACGCGACCTCCCAGCTTATGGGCATCAGCACAGACCTCAGCGGGTGGGGCAGCCGCTGTGGGAGGGCCTCCGACGCGCCCCAGCTTATGGCAGCACGACTCAGGGGGGGGCAGCCGTGTGGAGGGCCACTCCCGACGCGACTCCCAGCTATGGCATCAGCACAGACCTCAGTGGGCGGGGGGAGGCAGCCCGCTGTGGAGGGCCATCCGACGCACTCCCAGGCATATGGCATTCAGCACAGACCTCAGGGGGGGGCACCGCTGATGAGCGGCCACTCCGACGCGACTCCAGCTATGCATCAGCACAGAACCTCAAGGGGGGGGGGCCAGCCGCTGTGGAGCCAACTCCCGACGCGCCAGCTATGGCATAGCACAGACCTCAGGGGGGAGGCAGCCGCTGTGGAGGGCCCACTCCCGACGCGACTCCCAGGCTTATGAGCCAATCGCACAGACTCAGGGGGGGGTGGGGCCAGCCGCTGTGGAGGGCCACTCCCACGACAACGCGACCCCCAGGCTATGGCAATCAGACAGACCTCACGGGGCCGGAGGGGGGCAGCCGCTTGCTGGGGGCCCACTCCGACGCGACCCCCAGGCTATGGCATCAGCAACAGACCCAGGGGGGGGGGGCAAGCCGTGTGGAGGGCCACTCCCGACCGATCCCAGGCATATGCTCCAGCACAACACTCAGGGGGGGGGCCGGCAGCCGCTGTGGGGCCACTCCCGACGCGACCCCCAGCTATGAGCATCAGCACAGACACTCAGGGGGGGGGTGGCAGCCGGTGGAGGGCCACTCCGACGCGACCCCCAGCTATGGCATCAGCACAGACCTCCAGGGTTGGGGAGGCAGCCGCTGTGGAGGCCGACTTCCCGACGCGACCCCCCAGGGCTATGCATAAGCACAGACCTCAGGAGGGGGGGGGCAGCCGCTGTGGAGCACTCCCAGACGCGGACTCCCAGGCCTATGGCAGCAGACAAGACCTCAGAGCAAGGGGGGGGCAGCCGCTGTGGAGGGGCCACTCCCGGACGCGACCCCAGGCATATGGCATAGCACAGCCTCGAAGGGGGGGGCAGCCGCCACTGTGGAGGGCCAACTCCCGACCGCGGACCCCCAGGCTATCGGCATCAACACAGGGGACCTCCAGGGGGGGGGGGCAGCCGCTGTGGAGGGCCACTCCCGACGGCGACTCCCAGGTATGGCATCAAGCAACAACCTCAGGGGAGGGGGGGGGCAGCCGCTGTGGAGCCACTCCCGACGCGACCCCCAGGCTATGGCACAGGCACAGACTCAGGGGGGGGGCGGGGGCAAGCCCGCTGTGAGGCCACTCCCGACGCGAACTACCCAGGCTATTGGCATCAGCACGACCTCAGGGCGGGGGGGCAGCCCCCCGCCCCGCCGTAGCTGCGGCGCCATTAAACCCAAATCATCACCATTAATGGCACACTAGTGCACTGCACGTACAACCTGCACCCAAACACTCCAAGAAATGGGGGGCTCGGCTGCAAGCTGCTCGGGTGCTCTAGCTAAAAAAGAAAGAAAAAAACGGCATACTAGGTACATTGGGTGTGTGGTTCCAGTGCAACGGGCAAAGGGTGAAGTGCACGTGCACCCTGCATCTAAGCGCCGAGTGATACTGTGTTACGGACTTCCGTAGGCAGGAGCAAGAGAGGCTTATCCCCGGCGAAGGGAATATAGGATATATGATACGAAGGGAATGCTGGAGCAAGTGATTGGAATAATGCAGGACTATGTTTCAGTCTGCTCGCTGACCACCGGATGCCGTCACCCACTCACGCCCCCCTCTCCTCCTTTCTCCAGGCGGTGTTCACCCGCGAGAAGGGCACGTTCCGCTCTCTGTACATGCGCGCCCTCTACAATGAGGACAAGTACAAGCTGGCGCTGGAGGACGAGGGTGTGCGGCGCGCCTACACGCTGCTGCTCTCCCACAGCTGCACGCGCTGCCAGCCCAACAAGACGTTCCCGGCCTTCAAGCAGCTGGTGGACCACATGCTGCGCCAGCATCAGCTGCAGTACTGTGAGATCTGCGTCGAGGATCTGAAGGTCAGTCAGACGGGTGGGTAAGGAGGGGGCTGGGTCTGCTGTGTTGGCAGGCGACCCTGCTGCCGGATAATGGCACAAGGAGGAGTATCGCAAGTGGTGGTGCCTTCCTAGAAATTAGAATGTGTATGATTTGGACAAGGCTTATCAAGGATAGTATCGTGCGTTTGTGGGATGTGAATGCTGTTGATTGTCAACTGTTTATGAATATGTGAGCGCATTTTATGGAATGCAATCTTCTGCTTTTCGTTGTATGCTTATTCCGTTAGTCATTCACTATGCTGTCTATGCATTTGCTGTCATTGCCTTACGTTGTTTATCGTTGTTCTGGTATTCTCCACCTATTCGTCATATTCCCATCGCATTATTGGATTATCACGGTATTCGTATTGCCAGCATTTGCTGTTCGCCTGACCGCGCTGCGTCGCCGCTATGTGTTCAGATCTTCACCTACGAGAGGAAGCTGTACACGCGGGAGAAGCTGGCGCTGCACAAACGGAAGGGTGACCCGGACGACTCGTCCCACCGTGGGCATCCTCTGTGCGAATACTGCGAACAACGGTATGTTAAAACCCCTGACACCCACGAAACACCACACCATACCATGTACCCGCTTTGTGTGAATACTGTGAACAACGGTATGTTGACTACCTGGACACCCACGAAACACCACACTATACAGTATACACCCGCTCTGTAAATACTGCGAACAACGGTATGCTAACTAACCCTGACCGGACATCCACGAAACATCTCGCCACACACTACACATCCCGAACAGCTCTGCTGTGTGAATACTGCCAAGAACGGCACGCTACCTGTCCCACCGCGTCGCAACTGCACGCTTTAAATCTGTGTGTGACTTCTGTGAACGGTACTTTACATGCCCCGACACCTACCATACACTACACACTGGTGTGATGAGGAGGTTGGGTCGCTGATGAGGTGGGGTCGCTGTGGAGACGCTGTGTTTGTGTGAGCATTCGCGGTATTGAGACGTGTTTGTTGCGTTTGTCTGAGCATTCGCGATATTGAGACGTGTTTGTTGTGTTTGTTTGAACGTTCGCGGTATTGGTACGTGTTTGTTGTGTTTGTCTGAGCATTCGCGGTATTGAGACGTGTTTGTTGTGTTTGTCTGAGCATTCGCGATATTGAGAGACGTGTTCGTTGTGTTTGTGTTACCAGTTGCTGTGCTGAGGCGTCTCTATTGTGTTAACGTGATCAGTAGCTCAGTATTGAGGCATGTGTTGCTGTTTGTTTCTGTTCCGTTTGCACGTGTTGCTGTTTGTTTCTGTCCAGTATCTACAGTCAGAGCCGTGACGGCTGTGCCGGTGTATTTGCAGGTATAGCGACAAGGATGAGCTGTTCCTTCACCTGCGCCGGGATCACTTCCACTGTCACCTCTGCGAGGCAGACGGGCGACATATCTTCTACGAGTGAGTTCTCAGACGGGAAATCAGGATATTATCGCTGTAAACGTGGTAGTGAACACTTGCACTATGATATGGGGGGGGGGGGCGAAAGCCGCCCATTCATTTTTACTGGTCGATGTGCATCATTTTCGGTGTACATACCCAGGGGTGTCGTTTTACGAAAATTATTGGTAGGGCCCAACCAATTCTGATACAAGTCTCGAAAAACGCCAAAGTTTTAACGCTGACAATTGCTGAAATAATGGACTAAATGAGCAATGAGTGAGTTTCCTGTTATATGTCTTAAGCGTGTTCATTTCAATGGTCATACAGCAGCAAAAGAGCGCAATTCCTTTCAGAATCCATTTGATCCCTTTAACATGGGATATTGAACTGGGATAGGCAGATTTTTTAGAGCAGATCGGAAAATGGGTTAAGGTGAAAGAATTACCTCGCTACGCTAAGTACTTTCGACACATGACCAGAAGGCCCGTCGCAGAAGACACAGTTTCATTTCCCCAAACTTCGGCCGTAGTATGTTACTGTTGATAGTTGATACCTGTTGTTACTTGTTACATCATACCTGTTGACGTCAGAATTGCGTCATGCGCAGATTCTGTTGCAAACTAACGGTAACCATTGCCATTAGTGTCAATCACAACTGTCATTAATTACAGGCAGTCTGCATATACATGTCTACAGTTCGTCATTATTGTGTGCATTAGCCTCCGCACGGAGACGGGATATATACAGGAGGCGCCACTCCCCGGGGTTCCTCATTGCTGTCGGCGACAACGCAGTGCTGCCATATTCGCACGGCCAATTTATTTCAGACAGGAAGAGCCGCTCGGCCGCCCGCTCCAGGCTGGGACCCTTTGATACCCATTCATACTTTAAAATGTGATATTGGCTCACTTTTGTGTTGATTTAAATATCAATATGTGCTATTTTAAATAGCCTCTAGCTGGACAGGTCAAATAGCATCTAGCATCTAGCTTATTGCCGTTTTTCCTATCTGACTTCTATGGTCGCCATGCCAAAAGCGTCTGTCGCCAAAAGTGTCGGGAGTGGCGCCTCCTGTATACACCTTATCCGTATCTCTTTCTCTACTGGCCTTAGGCGCAGTCCACCTCCGCTGCCTACAGACCGGTCAGTATTCGTGATTCCAGCGAGTTCACCTGCGTCGTGCTGTATTTCAGCGATTACGAGCATCTGGCCGACCACTTCCGCGACGACCACTTCTTATGCGAGCAAGGACAGTGCCCGGACGAAAAGTTCGTGGTGTTTCGCACCGATATCGACCTTCAGGGTGAGTGTGTAGGGGCGAAAAGTTCGTGGCGTTCCGTGCCAATATCGACCTTCAGGGTGAGTGTGTAAAGGGGGGCGAAAAAGTTCGTGGTGTTCCGTTGCCAATATCGACCTTCCAGGGTGAGTGGTGTAGGGGCGAAAAAGTTTCGTGTGCTCCGTGCCAATTCGACCTTCAGGATGAGGGTGTGTAGGGGCGAAAAGTTCGTGTGCTCCGTAATATCGACCTTCAGGGCGAGGTGTAGGGGGAAAAGTTTCGTGGTGCTGCCGTGCCATATCGAACTTCAAGGGTGAAGTGTGTAGGGGCGAAAGCTGCGTGGTGTTTCCGTGCCAAATATCAGGACCTTCAGGGGTGAATTGTGTACTGTGTAGGGGCGAAAAGTTCGTGGTGTTCCGTGCCAATATCGACCTTCAGGTGAGTGTTTGTGGGGCGAAAGCTCCTGGTGTTCGCGTGCCAATAAAGCTCCAGGGTGTAGTGTGTAGGGCGAAAAAGCTGCGTGTGTTCCGTGCGCAATATGCGACCTTCAGGGTGGAGTGTTGTAGGGAGAAAAGTTGTGGTGCTCCGTGCCAAATTCGACCTTCAGGGTGAGTGTGTAGGGACAAAAAGTTCGTGGGTGTTCCGTGCAAATATCGAACCTTCAGGGTGAGTGTCGTACCTGTGTAGGGGCGAAAGTCGTGGTGTTAACGTTGCCAATGTAGACCTTAGGTGAAGTGTTAGGGGTCGAAAAGCTTATTGTGTTCCGCGCCGATATCGACCCTTCATGCGGTTGTGAGTGTGTAGGGGCGAAAAGCTCGTGGTGTTCCGTGCCAATATCGACCTTCAGGGTGAGTGGAGAGCAGTGATGGTGCGCAGGATTCATTAGGCGGCCACGCTGCTTGGCATCAGTGATCAGCGGGCGTGACGGAAGAACGTGTGAAGAATGGAACGGTGGGTTCTTCACACATGCTTGGCTCATTTCGTTGTGTTCGTGTGTTGATCTCTTTTGGTCTGTTTTTCTGTCTCTGCTGTTTCTCGCTTTGGTGCTGTCGGTCCGCCCTAAAACCCCAGTCATCATCATCGCTTTGGTGCGCTCTATGTCACAACGCATACTGTTCGGCCCGCAGTATCCTGCTGTATCCCGCTGTATCCCGCTGTATCCCGCTGTATCCCGCTGTATCCCGCTGTATCCCGCTTGTTCCCGCAGTATCCGCTGTCATCCCGCTGTAATCCGCGCTGTATCCCGGCTGTATCCCGCAGTATCCGCGTATCCCGCAGTATCTGCTGTATCCCGCAGTATCCTTGCTGTATCCCGCAGTATCCTGCTGTATCCCGCAGTTATAACCGCAGTATCCCGCAGTATCCGAAAGTATCCCGCAGTATCCGGCAGTATCCCGCATTATACTGCTGTATCCCCGCAGTATCCTGCTGTATCCCGCGAGTATCCCGCAAAGTATCCCGCAGTATGCCGCAGTATCCCGCTGTAAAGTCCCGCAGTATCCCGCAGTTATCTCCGCTGTACTCCCGCTTGTATCCCGCAGTATCCCGCTGTAATCCCCGCAGTAATCCCGCAGTATCCCGCTGTATCCCGCAGTATCCGCCTGTATCCCGCAGTATCCCGCTGTTCCCGCAGTATCGCCGCAGTATCCCGAGCAGTATCCGCAGTTCGCCGCCAGTTAAAATCCTGGCTGTAATCCCGCAGTAATCCCGCAGTATCTCCGCAGTAATTCCTGCTGTAGTCCGCAGTATCCCGCAGTATCCCGCAGTATCCCGCAGTAAATCACCGCAAGTAATCCCCGCAAGTATCCCCGCAGTATCCTGTGTATGCCCGCATATCCCGCAGTATCCCGCAGTATCCTGCTGTATCCCGCAGTATCCCGCAGTATCCCCGCAGTATCCTGCTGTATGCCGCAGATATCCGCAGTATCACCGCAGTATCCGACTGTATCCCGCAGTATCGCTGCTGTAATCCCCGCAGTATCCTGGCAGTATCCGCGCAGTATCCTGACTGTATCCCGCATGTATCCGCTGGGCCCGCAGTAATCCCGCAGTATCCCGCCAGTATCCTGGCCTGTATCCCGCGTAATCCCGCCAGTATCCCGCTTGTGGCCCGCTGTGGCCCAGCAAGTTAATCCGCAGTAATCCCAGCAGTATCCCGCAGTATGCACCGCAGTATCCCGCAGTAATCCCGCAAGTATCCCGCAGTAAGTCCGCAGTACCTGCTGTATCACCGCAGTTCCGCAGTATCGGCTGCTGTATCCGACAGTATTCCCCTCAGTATCCCGCAGTATCCGCAGTATGCCCGCAGTATCCGCGCCAGGTATCCGCGCAGTATCCTGCAGTATCCCGCAAGTAGTCCTGCGTATCCCCCGCAGTATCCTGCTGTATCCCGCAGTATCCCGCTGTATCCCGCAGTATCCTGCTGTATCCCGCAGTATCCTGCTGTATCCCGCTGTATCCCGCTGTGGCCCGCTGTGGCCCGCTGTGGCCCGCTATGGCCCGCTGTGGCCCGCTGTGGCCCGCTGTGGCCTGCTGTATCCCGCAACATCCTGCTGTATCCCGCAGTATCCCGCTGTATCCCGCTGTATCCCGCAGTATCCTGCTGTATCCCGCTGTATCCCGCTGTATCCTGCTGTATCCCGCTTTATCCTGCTGTATCCCGCTGTGGCCCGCTGTGGCCCGCAGTATCCTGCTGTATCCTGCTGTATCCTGCTGTATCCCGCTGTATCCCGCTGTATCCTGCTGTATCCCGCAGTATCCTGCTGTATCCCGCTGTGGCCCGCTGTGGCCCGCTGTGGCCCGCTGTGGCCCACTGTATCCCGCAGTATCCTGCTGTATCCCGCAGTATCCTGCTGTATCCCGCTGTGGCCCGCTGTGGCCCGCAGTATCCTGCTGTATCCTGCTGTATCCCGCTGTATCCCTCTGTATCCTGCTGTATCCCGCTGTGGCCCGCTATGGCTCGCTGTGGCCCGCTGTGGCCCGCTGTGGCCCGCAGTATCCTGCTGTATCCCGCTGTGGCCCGCTGTGGCCCGCTGTGGCCCGCTGTGGCCCGCTGTATCCCGTTATGTCCCACTATGTCCCGCTGTATCCCGTTATGTCCCACTATGTCCCGCTGTATCCTGTTATGTCCCACTATGTCCTGCTGTATCCCGTTATGTCCCACTATATCCCGCTGTATCCCGTTATGTCCCACTATGTCCCGCTGTATCCCGTTATGTCACACTATATCCCGCTGTATCCCGTTATGTCCCACTGTATCCCGTTATGTCCCACTATATCCCGCTGTATCCCGTTATGTCCCGGTATGTGCCGCTGTGTCCCGTTATGTCCCGGTATGTACCGCCGCGTTTTCGTCTGACCTGTGCTGCCCGTCGCAGCCCACCGGGCCTCGGTACACTCTGACAACAAGAGCCGCGGGCAGCAGCGCCAGGACCGCACTCTGACGCTGGAGTTCAGCACCGATCAGTCGGGCCGACGCCGGCGCAACGACAACAGATACGACAGGAACGACAGAAACGGCGACGGCAGGGGCGACAGGTGAGTCTGCTGTGACGTATGTGGCACTGACACGTACGGGAGTGATACAACAGACCTACCTGCAGACTCGCACCACCGACATGGGTGGTATGGCACAATATGCATTGATCAACGTTATTAAGATAGCAAAGGCGTCTTCATTGAGGTCACATTGTCACAGTGCCCTTGATTTGGGAAGTTTGGATAGAGATCAGTTCCCGATTCATAATAATTGCCACTCATTTTCCCTGCTAGCAGGAAAAATGAGTGGCAATTATTATGAATGGGGTACTGATCTCTTTCCAAATATATATGTATGTCGAAGCATGCTTTGATGTTAATATCTGACCATTAGTGAAAGCTCTACCAAACGGTAAGCGGCCAGTGGGTGCAGCTGGAGGATGTGCCGTGTTAACCTCTCAGTACTGTGTGACGTCACTGTCTGTGTATGCGCCGTGTGTTAGTCTCTCAGTCCTGTGTGACGTCACACTCTGTAGATGCGCCGTGTGTTCGTCTCTCGGTGCCGTGTGACGACCCTGTCTATGGTTTTCCGGTCTCAGATGGGAGCCAAGCGGGCCGGTGGAGCCTCCTCCGCCGCCGCCGCCACCTCTGCCATCTGTCAACACCAGCAGTCAACAGGAGTTCCCCACACTGTCTGCAGGCGGCGCCACCGGCGGTGCAGAGCTGCCCAGCAGGTGAGAAGGCGCAGAGCCAGAGTGGCCAGTGAAGCACTGTGAAGCGGCAGCACTATGCCTTCAGCCGTGGTCCAAAGTTCATCAAGTGTCCCCAGGGTATTTCGTTTCTTTCAACGAAACATGCTGCTCATTCAGTGATTTTTGGATTTACGTTCAAGGGTGATTGCAAAACAACGGTAACGTTAACGGTTTGTTGCTATGCTTGGTAATGTTTCCCGGCAACTGACATGTGTGACGTCACGGCTGACTTGGCGCCAGCCTCTGAGGACCTGGGCGTTGTGTTCTGACTGACCGGCCTCTGTCTGCTCTCGGCAGCCGCGGCAGTCTGGCGCAGCGTGTGGCCGGCGCCACCGGGAAGACGGTCCGATCCACGGCCCATAAAGGCAGCGGCCGACCCTGGGACAACCGGGGTGTCGCCGTCACTAACGAGGACTTCCCCAGCCTGGGCGGCCGCCAAGCTGCACCGCCCCCGCCCGTGTCCAAGCCCGCCACCTCGGCGCCGTCATTCAGTGTGAACGTGCAGCGGCGCGCGCCGAAACACGGGAAGGCTCCTGGTGCCTCCCGCCCCGCCACTGCCGCCGCCGCCGCCTCCTCAGAAGACTTCCCCAGCCTGGGCGGCGGCCGAGCAGCGCCGCCGCCGCCGCCCCCGCCCGCCGCCGCGGCGCCCGCCTTCAGCGTGAACGTGCAGCGGCGCGCGCCGAAACACGGGAAGGCGCCTGGTGCCCCCCGGCCCGCCGCCGCCGCCTCCGCCGCCTCCGCGAATGACTTCCCCAGCCTGGCGGCGCCGCAGCGGCCGGTATCGGCGCCGATGTCGGCTCCGGTCAGATCTGCCCCTCAGAGGGCCGCCCCGAGCAGCGCCAAGGTAGCGGCACTCAGCGCCTCGTCCACCGCCAAGGTCCCGAGGAAACCGGCGCCGGCCAAGAACGCCAAACTGTCAGCCGCGGGGACGGCGGCGGGACGCAGCGCCACTGCGGCTGTCGACTTCAAACGCAGGCCAGCGTCGGCGGGCGTGGCGATGGCGATAGCGGCGGCCGCGGCGGCCGAGTATGACTACGAAGAGCAGGACGACGATGACGTGCCGGCGCCGCGGATTGCCCAGGTGAGGAGGGCTGGGCGGGGAGGAGTCTGCCGGGCTGAGAGGATAGGGAGGATAGGGAGGATAGGGAGGACAGGCAGGACAGGCAGGACAGGCAGGACAGGCAGGACAGGCAGGACAGGCAGGACAGGCAGGACAGGCAGGACAGGCAGGACAGGCAGGACAGGCAGGACAGGCAGGACAGGCAGGACAGACAGACAGACAGACAGACAGCTGGACCACCACTGACGAGCGACACTGAGCACTAGCAGGACGTGTCTCACCGGTCGGTAGTTCAGCTCGCCGGGCCCACAGCTCGACTGACTGACCGACTGATCGGAGATGATGATTGGGGCTTAAAAGGAATGTGCCTACCCACATTGGTCATGTGGAGTTGTTGACACTAGTCTGTAGAGCAAATTTTTCTGAATTTAGCCATGCACTTTATTTCCCAGATTCACTATAGTTGCTGAGATATTCAAAATTCGCCAAGATCATTCCGGCGGAACAAAATTATCAATATTCGCCAGAGAGGCTTTCGTCTAGAAGCATTGCTCTTAAATTACAACGCAGCATATATTGTTAGCCGCTGGCCAACAGAAAACAACTCGTGAGCACTGATAGCAGCTGCCGAACAGAGCCTCGATAACTATAAACAAACCCATACATTGTTCGTATGGGGTTGTTTATCGTCTTTGGTGAGCCATTATAGGTAAAATCTTCGTTACTCTGTTTATAGTGGCAATCGTTTATGAGTTTTGAAACAAAACAAATGTAAAACAGAATATAAGTAAAAATTAAGCTAAAGGGGCTCCAGACGTGAATTTTATCGTAACCAATGACCAAACCAATAGCTTCTTGCCGTAATACAAATATATTTGAGATTTCAAAAGAGTAAGCAGTAAGCACACTTCAAAAGAGTAGGGCACCGCAACAGAATAGTTATATGGCGCTCATGTCTGACCGGTGACCCACCGCCCGGTCCGGATACAGTGAGTGCTGCTGTTGATGTCTCCCTCCAGCAGGACTACTCCTGTGTAGCGTCACGGCTCTGGAGGAGGTGACTGGCGGCGCCACCTAGGGCCGCCGCTGCTCCGGACCCTCCGAGTTTCGGGGAGATGAACCCCAGTGTAGCAGTTGGACTCCAATCAGGGCCGGGCAGTGGAGCAGGATATACTCCGGTGTGTGTTGACTCCTCTCTGCAGAGAGGAGTTTGACTCCTCTCTGCAGACGGTGCAGCAGCCTACCCGGCACGCCTTGTCGCTGCACTGTTCGCACTTGGGGCTGGGGTTTCGTCCGAGACGGACGCGGCCGCCCGGGCTGCAGTACGGTACGCGGTCCGCACATCCACGAGGACCCCGTGGAGGCAGGGTCTCGGCCTCCTATGCTATGGTGTCTGTCCGCTCGCTCCCTCCAGATCGCAGTGGACAGGGACCCACTGGAGGCGCATCCGCTGGTATCCGCCCTCTGCCGCAGTGAGTCATCAGTGCGCTCATAGCTCTCGGTGTCGGCCCTCTCTCACCAGGCCCTGGCCTGTTGAACTTACCAACCAGCCTTTTACGTTAACATATGAAGCGATCTCGTATCAGAGAATCGACACGGGCGGTTGCTAGGCACCCTCTCAATCTGAATGAGAGGGGACGGTCGCCCGAGCGCTAGCCAAGCCCTCGTCGACGGCTCAGAGCCGATCTCGTGTCGCATGACGACTCCAGTGTTGTAGGAAGAGCAGGCGGAAATTTAGACAAATGCGTTTGCAATATGTAGACGGTTGAAGTAGAGATATCCTACACGAGGATATATGCGCGTTTGTCCATTGTGGATGCCAGCACGCTTGGAGGGCATTCCGATAGCTCGAACATCAGGAAAACACTGAGTTGGAGTAAAGACCCGACATTCCAACGCCGAAGCAGGATATCATATCAATTTCCCGCAACTTCCTTGTCGTGACTCGTGAAGTTGCCTCATGTCATACAAATACCGCATACCGATCATCGAAGATAACTGCTATCCCCACCAAGCCCCGACAGGCCCGCCATCTATCTTCCATTATGACAACTAGCGTCTCGCGCCGCCGCCGGCAGATGGCACTAGCGACTCACCTGGCCACGTTTTCCATGCTGACTGCTCGCGGTGTGGCGTTGGCAATGTTGTACGGCTCGTTATAGGCGGACGATGTGTCCAGCGGCGCTGCAACACAGGGTCACAGGTCAGGTCACATGTCAGGTCACAGGTCAGGTCACACGTCAGGGTCACAGGTCACAGGACAAAAGTCACGTCTCCCGAACGTTAAAACCGAAATTGGGCCACCGATGTCACGATGGTACTTTTTTACAAATGCACTCGTTTAGGAGGGTTTCGACAGTTCTGACTTCTGAACTAGCTTTGCCGCTAGGAAAACCCCCATTCCTGACACACCTCACTTCTGATGACCCTATCAGCAATTCATCTGATTGATAACACTGCAACCATCGACCAAACAAACTCTAAGTTTAGCCGCGCGACGCGAGGAGCCTGGGAGTCACAGCTCGTCGGGACACAGCCCAGCCGCAGACTCCTGTGGAGCCCCTGACCATTAACACACGCCACAGAAACACGCACGGCTCAGAGGCCCGCCCAACACTGATGTGACGTCATCACACGAATAGCGAGTCGCTCCCACTCGCGCAACGCGACATAAAAGGCAACACAATGATAAGTAGCTTCCCAGCCATTCCAGCATGTTCCGGCAGAACGGCGGACGCTTTTCTAACGCAAACCTCCAGGCATGGCGGTATTTCTTGATAAGAGCGTCCACTGTGATTGGAAGCGTCGACCAAGCAGTGATGGCATCAGCCTCTTATCACTGATCTCCGAACGCTCCCACTCACGTTTCACAAATCTCTCGAGAAACACCACGCATTACCCTTCAAGCGTTTTCAGCACCACAACTCGCAGACCCTGCCTCCACATCCCCAGCTGTATCACCCCCAGCTGGATCTACTCCGCTGCTACTGCTGTGAGCTGGTGGGGGCTGCCCGGCGCCGGCGCGTCAAACTCACGTGGCGGTGGTGTTCGGCCGTCCAGCATGTCGTATCGGCCGCCGGCGCCGTTGTTACCGCCGCCGGTACCATTGTTACCAGCGTGGGCGGCGCTGTTGGCGGCTGGCGGCGGCGGCAGCGGCGCGCTGTACACGGCCGCCGGGGCGGGGGCGGGGGTGAAGGCGGGGGCGGGGGCGGGGGCGGGAGCGGGGGAGGATGTGGGGGCGTGGGCGGTGGGTGGCGGCCCGTCGTGTTTGGCCAGAGTGAGCACCACCCGGTCGGTGACGGACTTGAGAGCTGCCACCGCCTCCTCGTGACTGACATTCGCGAGGGTTCGATCACCCCGCTGCGAACAGAGTCAAAACAGCACTGATAACAACACAACAGCGGCAGCAGCACCAACACAACGGCATCACAGCAGCACTGATAACACTGACACCGCCGGCAACAATATCAAACCAATATCGACAGAACGAGACATGTTCACGAGAACTGAAAACTGAGCAGCAGCAAAGCTTCACAAGCACCGACACCTGTCGTGATCAACAGCACGCCAATCGTCGGTCATAGACACAGCTCACAAGACTCACCAAATCTACCCCCTTCCGTCTACATTCGTCGGTCATAGACACAGCTCACAACACTCACTAAATCTACCCCCCTTCCGTCTACCCTAATCCATGAGCAGTCTTTCTCCGGCCACGCTCCCGTTTAACCTAATCAACAGAGACGTTTATTCCCCGGTTTGCACTGGGGCAGCGTTCGACCCCTCTGCAGTGCCCGACTGCCGACTCACCCCCGCGTCCACAGCTATGAGTCTGTCTCCGACGGTCATAGTACCGTCCTGGTGCGCAGCTCCACCCTCCATGATCTTGGTCACGTATATGCCTGTGGACGGCGGACAGAATAATGTCAGCACTCAGGCGCAGCTCCATCGCAGACACACCGCACTCAGCGTCCTCTGGTCAGTGTCCTCGTCCTCTGGTCAGCGGCCTCGTCCTCTGGTAGCGCCTCGTCTCTTCATGGCCTCGTCCTCTGTCAGCGGCCTCGTTCTCTGGTCAGCGGCTCATCTCTGTCAGCGGCCTCTCCTTGGTGTCAGCGGCTTCGTCTTTGGTCAGCGGTCCCTCTGGTCAGTGTCCTCTCCTCTGGCAGTGCCTCGTCCTCTGTCAGGTCCTCTTTCGGTCAGCGGCTCGTCCTCCTGGTCAGTGTCCTCGTCTCTGGTCAGATGTCCTGTCCTCTGGTCGAGTGTCCTCGTCTCTCGTCAGCGGCCTCGTCCTCTGCATGTCCTCGTCCTCTGTCAGCGGCCTCGTCTCTGGTCGCGGCCTCGTCCTCTGGTCAGCTTGGGCCTCTCCTCTGGTCAGCGGCCTCGTCCTCTGGTCAGTGTCCTCGTCCTCTGGTCATGTCCTCGTCTCTGGTTCAGGCGCTCTCCTCTTGGTCAGCGGCCTGTCCTTGAGTCAGTGTCTCGTCCTCTGATCAGCGGGCCATCCTCTGTTCAGGTCATCGTCTCTGGTCAGCCGGCCTCGTCTCTGCTCAGTTCTCGTGCCTCTGGGCATGTCCTCAGTCCTAACTGGTCAAGTGGTGTGGGCGGGCTCTCCTTGGGTGCAGCAGTCTCGTCCTTGGTCAGGTCCCGTCCTCTGGTCAGCGGGCCTCGTCCTCTGGTCGGCCTGTCCTTGTCAGCGGCTCTCCTCTGTCAGTGTCCTCGTCTCTGGTTCAGCGGCCTCGTCTCGGTCAGTGCTCCTCTCCTTCTGTGTCAGCGGCCTCGTCTCTGGTCAGCGCCTCGCCTCTGTTCAGCGGGGCCTCGTCCTCTGTCGCGGCCTCGTTCTCATTGTCAGTGTCCTCCGTTCCTTTGGTCAGCGGCCTCGCTCTGTCAGCGACTCGTCCTCTGGTCAGCGCCTCGTCGACTGGTCAGCGGCTCGTCCTTCGTGTCTCTCCTCTTGTCAGTGTCCTCGTCCTCTGGTCAGCGGCCTCGTCCTCTGGTCAGCGGCCTCGTCCTCTGGTCAGTGTCCTCGTCCTCTGGTTCTCTGGTATCCAGCGGCACACGTTGGAGGTGCTTCTCAAGGTAGATCAGTCAGCAGTGCGCCGCCGAGTTTTACCACTACGGCGTCCAGCATGCGCAGTACGGACAATGTCAGGTAGAGACACGTATCGACAGGCATAGGACGAAACACAGCGTTTGCTATGCATAGCAATGAGTTTGTTTCACGCTTCACATGAGAAAGGGACAACATAGTTACTATGTTGAGCGTCGAGATGCGACACCCGTCCTTTGCTCGGACCCGGTAACAGCTATACTAACGTAGGTGTCACAGAATCCCCGTCCGTCCCCTCACCACCGCGCGGTTACCGATCGCGGCATCAGTCCCATTCCCGACTATCTACCTCCACAGACCCGCACACAGCCAACAGCAGCAACACCGCCCCACTGTCCGCACGCAAACAACCCACTTTAGGCCCGTCTCTGCCACTCAGAAGACGCCGCAGTCCGCTGTGGTACCGGCTGCGCTGACGACAGCCGCCCAACACACAGCCGGTCTGCCGCGCGACCACAACTGAGGTCACACTGACTGTGTACCGCTGCGCTGACGACAGCCGCCCAACACACAGCGCGGTCCTGGCCAGCCGACACAACCTGAGGTCACCTGACCTGTCTGTGGTACCGGCTGCGCTGACGACAGCCGCCCAACACACAGCGCGGTCCTGGCCGGCCGACACAGCCTGAGGTCACCTGACCTGTCAGTGGTACCGGCTGCGCTGACGACAGCCGCCCAACACACAGCGCGGTCCTGGCCAGCCGACACAACCTGAGGTCACCTGACGTCGTGTACCGGCTGCGCTGACGACAGCCGCCCAACACACAGAAAAGGTCCGCCAGCCGAACGCCTGAGGTCACCGACCTGTCTGTGGTACGGCTGCGCTGACGACAGCCGCCCAACACACAGCGCGGTCCTGGCCAGCCGACACAACCTGAGGTCACCTGACCTGTCCCCTCCCCCGGCCCGAGCACCCTCTCCCCCACACACACCAGATGTCCAGTGGCAGCGACACAGCAGTCTGGCTGGATGAGTGACGTCTAGGCGGAGTGACGTCGACAGGCGAGTCCGACAGCCGTAGTGGGCTGCAGCAGCGCCGCCTATCTGCCGCATCTCCCTCCTACTACAGTCCCGCCCGAGCCCCGCCTGTCTGCCCCGGTCAGTCCGGCCCGAGTCCCGCCTGTCCCGCCAGCCCCAGTGGAGTGCGGCCCGCCAGTCCAGGCCCGCCCAGCCTGTCCAGCCAGCCCCAGTGGAGTGCGGCCCGCCAGTCCAGCGGCCCTGGCAGCCAGCGGCCCACTGTCAACTTCAGCCGGCACACGGTATCCCGTCACGAATTGTCCTGTGTTCGTGTGTGTTGACAGCGGGCCGCCCGGCACGCGGCAGCCCGGTATGGAGCGCGCCGGCTGCTGCTGTTTCCGCGTGCTACCCTGACCCAGCCATGGCTCTTGTTAACAGGGCAGTCAGTGTACGTGCCGGCCCCACTGGCGTCCGTTCCTCCTCTCAAACCACCGCGATAAATACTCACAGTCTACAGTTGACAAGAACATGACGTATAATTAAACACAGACACGGTTCATTACAATTATACTTTGTGCTCATTTTTATGAGCAACCATTGAAAGAAAGTTAGAAGCAACAACCCACCAGGTTTTGCTAGACCTCGGCCGTGTTTCTCAGCGAAACTAAGTCAGATATTTCTGAAGATTTATTTCGTTTTCGTTTCTCGCAGCGACTACAATGAACGTTTTCGTTTCTCGCAGCGACTACAATGAAAAGAGTGGATCTCACCATAAAGGGGACTGGTGTGGCTGGGCGTACCTGACACATGTTCCTGAACCTCGGGCCAAACGACCACTCTCGCTATGTAGCCGGGCATGTCCTGCCTACTTTTTGCCTCACCACTGTCACGTCCGGGTAGGCGGCGAATGTTTTTGTCTCTTCACATGTTCCGGTATGTGCTGCTTGTCGTCACCATTGTCTCCGGATATTGTGGTTGTTACACCATGTCTCGGGTATGAGCTGGTTCTCACCATTGTCTCCGGGTATGTGCTGGTTGTCTCACCATTGTCTCCGGGTATGTGCTGCTTGTATCACCATTGTCTCCGGGTATGTGCTGGTTGTCTCACCATTGTCTCCGGGTATGTGCTGTGTCTCCACCATTGTCTCCGGTATGTGCTGGTTGTTCACCATTGTCTCCGGTATGTCTGGGTTGTTCCACCATTGTCTCGGGTATGTCTGCTTGTATTCACCATGTCTCCGGGTATGTGCTGGTTTGTATCACCATGTCTCCGCGGGATGTCTTTTGTACTTCACCATTGTCTCCGGTATGAGTGGTCTGTCTTCACCATTGTCATCCGGTATGTGCTGCTTGTATCACATGTCTCCGGAGTTATGTGCTGAGTATGTCTCACCATTGTCATCCGGGTATGTGCCTGCTGTACACCCTTGTTCGATATTGCTGGTTTTCCCACCATTGTCTCCGGTATGTGCTGGTTTGTCTCACCATGTCTCGGTTATGTGCTGCTTGTCTTGTCTCCGGGTTATGTCTGGGGTGTATCACATTTGTTCCGGTCTATGTTGCTGTTGTATCCCATTGTCTCCGGGGTGGGTGGGGGTGCTGTATCACCATTGTCTCCGGTATGTGCTGTTGTATCAACCATTGTTCTCGGGTATGAAGTGGTTGTTCTCACCATTGTCTCCGGATGAGCTGTTGTCTCACATTGTCTCCGGGTATGTGCTGGTTGTCTCACCATTGTCTCCGGGTATGTGCTGGTTGTCTCACTATTGTCTCCGGGTATGTGCTGGTTGTTGTTGTTTATTGGGGTTTTCGGGCGCGCCGACAACTAAGGTCAATTTGCGCCCATTATGTGCTGGTTGTCTCACCATTGTCTCCGGGTATGTGCTGGTTGCCGCTGCCGCCAGCGATACTGAAGCCCAGTCCACGGTTGCCCTTGTGAAGCTCCAGCTGAATAACCCGCTCTGAGCGGGGCTGACGCCGTCGCTTCACCGACTGTGGAGACAAGGGGGCAGCGTCAGGTCAGGGGGCAGGGGGCAGGGGGCAGGGGGCAGGGGGCAGGGGGCAGGGGGCAGGGGGCAGGGGGCAGGGGCAGGGCAGGCAGGGCAGGGCAGGGGCAGGGGAGGGGCAGGGGGCAGGGCAGGGAGGGCAGGGCGGGCGGGCAGGGCGGGCAGGCTAGGGCCAGGGCAGGCAGGGGCAGAGACGGGCAGGGGAGGCAGGCAGCGGCAGGAGGGCCAGGCAGGGCAGGCAGGAAAGTAACACCACCACCATTTATATAGTCATTCATCTTCCTCCCGTATTACCCTGGTAAATCCACATGACAGACCCAGTCATAGTCATCACTGTATAGTGTATAATTACTACCTTGACATCCGGACGACATTCACGCAAGAGTAATAACCAGCAGGTGACACAGCCATAGCCAAACAGAGCCTCTTCAACTTCAGCGACATTATGACAAAGGTACAGCCCGATATCATTGTTCATACAATACTCAGCAATTCATGTCCTCGTTTATGCATGCGGCGATCAGAATGTTGGACTATGTGGCACGAATTAAAGGGCTGTCGCCATGTCACCAAAAAGCTGTCCGGAGCCCGCGGCACGTGCTGCGCCAGTCAGCAGTAGCTTCACTGTGACGACACTGCGGTCGGTACGCATGACTGGCGGACTTACGAGGCGGCACGACCGTCTCAATGTCGTCTGAACGGAGGCCTTTGTGACCACAGACAGCACGTGGCGTGAGCAATGACCAAGATAATACACGGTGTGACTCGGCAATCAGCTGGCAGAGTCGGAGGCAATCACACCTTTTCTCCAAGTGTTGATGTTCGACGAACTGGCAACGCGTGAGATAGTTCAATTTAATCGAGATGTGATTAGTGTAGTTTGCACTGCGATTAATATATTTGAACATCAGCGTTCAGATATATGGCAGGCAGTGGTAGAATTCAGACTTATATCCGGTCTCATGGGGCCATAAGTCTGGGCGTGCGTTCTTCAACTCTTCAGGGAGCGCATAGGTCCTTATTCACTGTGAGTGTGCGGTGATTATATAACTTTGCTATTTTACATGACATACTCCAATGTAATTATTAGACAAGCAGCAGCAGCATACATCACGCCTACCATAGCTTATGGTAACAACCATATTTTCTCAGGTCACTGGACGAACTTGTCCGAGTGCATGTTTCTGTCAATATGTGTCCCAACACAATGACTGTCTCAGCATCACATTGTCAACCATCCAATCAGTGATCAATCACACTGGACAGAGCCTTTTCCAGCCGGACCAGGATCTACACCGTCTGGAGCATCGACCGGCCGGCCGACTGGACAGCCCTGCCGTGTCAAACACCAGCTGGCAGGCTTTAACCGAAGCCCCAGCATGCCTTGTACGGCTTCCACGAACATAATCTTGCCGTCGCTTCAAACTGGATACATGTCCACGCCCATCGGTCGACCAACTCGAGTCAAACTCGAGTCCAGCCGACCGACTAGCGGCACTCTGACAAAATCGGCAAGCTGACACAGTAATATAATCACGCCTTCCCGTGTCAAAGATCGGAGTTCGACTTCCCGATCATTGACACCTTTAACTGGTGACCAGTGGCGCAGGGGTGGAATCACTTCCTCCTGTAACAGGACTTGAGGTCCAGTTCTACGACGCCCCCTCATTCTACTACACATTGGAACAGAGGCAGTGTTCCTGACTCCATGCGACCGTAGCAGTAACTTGTGACGGTGTTATGGGGTTTACACCCACTTAACGACCAACGACCGCGGCGACACGACCCCTGTCACAGTCGCACTGCTCTAAACCCCAACAGCATCAGCACATAAACCAGCGGACCCGTTCTCACCAGATGGACGTTCGTTCCGGCGCGTTTGAGCGCGTCCACGGCCTGCTCGTGCGTGACATTGACCACGCTGACGCCGTTGACGCGCGCGATGATGTCGCCGACGACCAGCCGTCCGTCCGAGGCGGCCGGCCCGCCCGGGATCAGTTTCGTGATGTAGATGGACGGGTCGTCACTGGCGAGACACAGAGAACAAGGCGCGCAGTCAGTCACGGGTGGCGTCACGGCCGGCCGCCGGGACCGTCACACGAGGCGCGGTCACGCGACGCATAGTTACGATGGTCACGGTCACGGTCATCACGGTCGAACAGTTACGGACATCACGGTCACAGGCGAAGTAACAGATAGCGTGCATGGTAAGTGGTAACAGTGCCATGGTAAGTGGTAACAGTGTCATGGTAAGTGGTAACAGTGCCATGGTAAGTGGTAACAGTGCCAGACAGGCGTTAGGACGACGAAGGATTTCAGTGGTTTGCTGAATGCCACAATAAACTGTCGCATGTCCAGCAGAGCCTAGCACACCCTCAGGGGCGGTAGACACACAAACGTAAACATAGCAGTTTCAGATATTAGGTATATTGTTATCATTGCCAAGGTAGCTGCATCTAAATCATACCCGGGTAGTGACAAATGAGCGACTCCAAATACAAAGGTTATATTGAGATGAAAGCACAATAATCGCATTCATCAACGATGCATTGTTTTAAAGGGACACTGCCTCTTCCGGATGATATAGCAAAAACAGGCTTAAACAAGGCCTAAGGACCACTTATGATTTTTAATTGCCAATTAAACTCTTAATCCAAAAAGCGCGAATAACAAAACAGCAAATTAATCTTCATTAGCTTGTAAGAATTTAAAACTGTTTACGATTTATTTACACACAATACGTACATGGAAGCGTTTGCTCAAGTTAAACTGTAATCCAGAGAAGGGATATTCAACTGAACCAACGCCAGCTGACGCTATTGCAATTGGATGAGACGCCGCATGCGCTATTTACATTGTGGTTCCTGCACAGGGTAGCTATGGCCGCTGCGACCATTGGCCGAGTTGTCTAATGAGGCGGCCATATTGGTGATCACAAGAGCAGTCGTCGGCCTGTGTTACAAGGATAGGCGGGGGCATCTCCAGGCCGACATTTTACAAATATATTCGAGGAATCTACTGGTGGTAGCGCAAAATGGCTACCACACGAATGTTCGCAAATTGAATTCAAGAATATTTTAGGCCGGAAAATATTTTTTTTTTCGTGCAAAAAATAAAAAATAAAAATGAAAACGTCTGAATCATTCTGCATTCAATTTGGAATTGTTGGTGGTAGTCATATTGGCTCTACGACTAGTAGTTCGGCTCAATATATTGTAAATTGCCAGCTGGGTGCCCGCCCGCCTATCCTTTAACACAGGCGCGACTGCTCTTGTGATCACCAATATGGCGCCGTCATTAGACAAGTATTCCGGCCAAGTGGCGCCTCCATCTCTAGAGTTCAGTGGTTTCCTGTTTACTGAATCTACGCTTCTGCCGCATTTGAGTCGTTGCCATGGAAACGTCGAACGGACTCTTTTCATTTGGTGATCCAGAAATCCGGAGGACAATCATCAGAAAAACCTCGGTCGGGAAAATTCATCATATGTTGGGAAATCAAAATCCCTTCGTAAAAGTTAAAAACTTTCTGTGCAGTCGACTTTTTGCTTCCTTCACCGGTAACAAATCTTTTCAAATCAGGCATAATAATGACATGAAATGTTTTCTGACATTACAAATTTGGGAATAAGAATGCTTAAAGGGAGTGGTGCCTACTCACATTGGTCATGTGGAGTTGTTGAAACACTAGTCTGTAGAACATATTTTTCTGAATTAGCCATGTACTTCATTTCCAGAATCACTTTAGTTGCTGAGATATTCCAAAGTCGCCAATCACATCTGGCAGAATAATTAATTATCAATAGTCGCAGAAGAGCTTTGCACTAGAAGCATTGCTCTTAAATTACAACGCTAGCATATATTGTTAGCTCTTGGCCGTGGCGCCATTATAGGTTAACATTTCGCTACTTTTGTTTATCAGTGACGATCGTTTTGGAGTTTTGAAACAAAACAAATGCAAAACAGAAAATAAGTAAAAAATCAACTAAAGGCGGCTCCAGACGTGAATTTTATCGTAACCAATAATCCAAAGCAGTAGCTTCTCGTAATAAAATATATTTGACAATTTTCAAAAGAGTAGGCACACTCCCTTTTAGCAAAAATTCACTAATTTTCCATAGTTGCAATGGCGCAATTAATGTTATTTTGGTACGTGTGGTGGCGAACTCGTCAACCCATTGGCTGGAAGGAAAAACTGACTTTGAAACGGCGGATATTGGGCGACTGGGCGCGAATTTTCAAAAAACGGACTTGATGGTGCTTATCAAATTCGGCTGTTTTTTTTTACATATAAATTTTACTTTGAGTGGACAGTGTCCCTTTAACTGCAGTGTTAGAGATATTTGTCGTAACGTTCCCGGGTCAGCTTATGGTCCATGAAAAACAATCATTTTTAAAGCAATCTTCTCACGCCACACCTCAGCACAAAGTCCGTACTTTAAGTTCTTTTATCAACAGTTTAGTGCGCCGTAGTGAATCAGGCCACTTCGGACCGATAGCGAGGGAAGATACGCTATCTCGAGCGGCGTGACAACGCCATACAAAGACAATCATCTTCAGATTACGTCTGCCAGTCAGTCTGCTCAGTGTAAACCACAGTTCAGCTGTTCAGATACCTAAGGTCGTCCCGTCCCGTTACCCATTCTGAAGACAGACTGCCCCGCGGGTCTGTATAATGAGTAGCTGATGTGAGGATTGATCCACCTGGTCGTCTTTTAAAGACAGACTGCCCAGCGGGTCTGTATAATGAGTAGCTGATATGAGGATTGATCCACCTGGCCGTCTGAGCGCCAGCCTGTCCGCCTCCGACTGAGACCGTCAGGCCGGTGACTCGTCCCAGTATCAGCCCACCATACAACAGCCGCCCGAGCTACGCCCGAGACACAGCAGGCTGAGAAGAGGGTGTCAAACTAACATACTTTGTGTCGCAGTTAAAGGGAAATCATCACATTTTCCCACAAAAATGGACTAATGACTTAAAATCAATAGACGATACAAAAATATGTTGTAAATGCATCATATTCTGCATAAAAATATTCATGCATAAATATATTTAAAGTTTAAGTTGAAAAGCGTTCCACACTTTCAATGACCGGTACTTGCGAGCTGCTTGCAGGTACTTTTGGATCCCATCAAGCTGAGGGCTTTTCCCGTCTTGTTTTCTTACGCAATGGAGGGAGAAATATATTTTTAATCCTGCCTGTTTCGATGATATGACCGTCGATCCAATACATAAGGCAGCCATTGAATAAACAAGGAAACCAAACTAGCAGTTCACTTTGGCCCCCTATGGCGGCCTAGTTGCATTGGTTTGGGAATTATTTCATACCTTTTTAGCATTACAAGTTTTGTATAACTTTGTATCTGGCTGTATACAACACTATGGTTTATATAATCATGGCAAAAAATCCATTTCCCCCAAAACTTGTCAAACAATAAAAAATGTAATTGAATCGGAAGCTCAACTTGGCCACCCACGACAGCCTATTTAGCGTCAACGTTTTTTTTAAACCAATCAGTGACGTTGTCACGCGTCTTGGCGAACTTGCTTCATTTCTTGCTTTACATGACTTTACATATAGGACGAAGGGAAGGACAACGTTGCCAGTGACCTTCATGAAGCTCACTAGTCACAGGTACTTGCTTCTTATTTTTTTCCCAAACTTACAACTTGAATTTATGAATAATTATATGTAATTTTTAAATTCAAATCAAACAATGTTTATACCATAACGGAAGCCTAAGAAATTGTTGCTAACAAATACAAAGTGATTATTTCCCTTTAACTAGCACAGGGTCATACAGAGGCCAGCCAGGTATCATCTGCAGTCCAGTGTACGCGAGGTCAAGGTCACAGGTCAGCGCGTTAATGTCCGGTGAGGTATGGTCACCTCAGCTAGAGCTATGGTCCAGTGAGGTATGGTCACCTCAGCTAGAGCTATGGTCCGGTGAGGTATGGTCACCTCAGCTGGAGCTATGGTCCGGTGAGGTATGGTGGACCTCGCTTGGAGCTATGGTCCGGGTGAGTATCGGTCAACCTCGCTGGAGCTATGGTCCGGTAGGTTATGGTCGCCTCAGCTGGAGCTGGTCCGGTGAGGTATGGTCACCTCAGCTGGAGCCATGGTCCAGTGAGGTATGGTCACCTCAGCTGGAGCTATGGTCTGGTGAGGTATGGTCGCCTCAGCTGGAGCTATGGTCCGGTGAGGTATGTTCCGGTGAGGTAATGGTCCACTCAGCTGGAGCTATGGGTCCGGTGAGGTATGGTCGCTCACGCTGGAGCTATGTTCCGGTGAGGTATGGTCACCCAGCTGGAGCTATGGTACCGGTTGAGGTATGGGTGCCTCAGCTGAGCTAATGGTCCGGGATGGTATGGTTCACCTCAAGCTGTTAGCCCTATGGTCCGGTGAGGTATGGTCCGGTGAGGTATGGTCACTTCAGCTGGAGCTATGGTCGGTGAGGTTGGGTCCCTCAGCTGGAAGCTATGGTCCCAGTGAGGTATGGTCACCTCAGCTTGAGAGCTAGTGGTCCGGTGAGGTATGGTAAACCTCAGCTGGAGCTATGGTCAGTGAGGTATGGTCACCTCAGCTGGTAGTATGGGTCCCGTGAGTATGTCACCTCAGCTGGAGCTATGGTCGGTGAGGTATGGTGACTCAGCTGGAGCTTGGTCCGGTGAGGTCATGGTCCTCAGCTGAGCTATGGTCCGGTGAGGTTATGGTGACCTCAGCTGGAGCTATGGTTCCGGTGAGGTATGGTCACTCAGCTGGAGCTATGGGTCCGGTGAGGTAAGGTTACTCACTGGAGTATGGTCCGGTGAACGGTATGGTACCGCAAGCTGGAGTATGGTCCGGTGAGGTATGGTCACCTCAGCTGGAGCTATGGTCCGGTGAGGTATGGTCCCCTCAGCTGGAGCTATGGTCCAGTGAGGTATGGTCACCTCAGCTGGAGCTATGGTCCAGTGAGGTATGGTCACCTCAGCTGGAGCTATGGTCCGGTGAGGTATGGTGACCTCAGCTGGAGCTATGGTCCGGTGAGGTATGGTCGCCTCAGCTGGAGCTATGGTCCAGTGAGGTATGGTCACCTCAGCTGGAGCTATGGTCCGGTGAGGTATGGTCGCCTCAGCTGGAGCTATGTCCGGTGAGGTTGGTCACTGCAAGCTGGGCTAATGCCGGTTGAGGTATGGTCCGGTGAGGTATGCGTCACCTCAGCCTGGAGATATGGTCCGGTGAGGTATGGTCACCTCAGCTGGAGCTAATGGTTCCGGTGAGGTATGGTTACCTCATGGGGAGCTATGGTCCGGTGAGGTTAATGGTCACCGCAGCTGGAGTATGGTCCCGGTGAGGTATGTTACCTTCAGCTGGACTTATGGTCCGGTGAAGGTAATGGCTCACAGCTGGAGCCATGGTCCCGGTGAGGTATGGTTACCTCAGGCTGGAGCCTATTGTCCGGTTAGGTTATGGTCACCTCAGCTGGAGCTATGGTCCGGTGGAGGTATGGTGAAACTCAGCTGGAGCTATGGTCCGGTGGAGGTTATGGTCCACCTCAGCTGGAGCTATGGTCCGGTTGGGTATCGGTCACCGCAGCTGGAAGCTATGGTCCGGTGAGGTATGGTCACCTCAGCTGGAGCTATGGTCCGGTGAGGTATGGTCACCTCAGCTGGCGCCACTGTTAGGCTGACGTGAGTAACGGACCCATTACCGGCGTCGCCCCCGACCACAGGCGCCGTATCCGACACTCTCGAGGTGTGCGTGTTCGGCCTGGTAAGTTCGGCCGTGTTCGGCCTGGTAAAAGGCGGTGTGACATGGCGTAGGAATTCGCTCACACAATGTGAGGCATGTGTGCCAAAATCCTGAAACATCATTTGTATATAGGTGGCGAGGTTGTATAGGTGAGTTGCATGTCGTCCACACTTTTATCGGCCTTTTTTATCTCTGCCGTTTTAAATTTCGGCATTTTCGTATCATGAGTCATGAAAATGGCAAAATGTTAAGAAAAACAGCATACATCACAGTTTTTCCGATGCAAATAGTTTTGATATGTTTTTGAAAGAATGCAAGGCAAACCAATCTACAAAAAAGGTAGGCCTGGAAGTTAACAGTGATGTCCTCTTACCTTCCTTCTAAAAATACGTCCTTGATTAATTTTGAATTGATTGATTGCAAATATGCTTGCTTTCTTGCCGCCTAAACAGTGCACAGTTTTATATGCCATTTTGTATCGGTCATTTTCCATGATCTGTTGACTAACCCGACGTGTGGATTGTCGTGTCCTCCCGCGATGCTGAAGCCGAGTCCCTGAGTACGGCGCAATGACACCTCCTCGTACACCCACTCATCGTCTCCGTTCAGCTGGAATGGAGAACAGAGCATCAGTCAGTCAGTCACGTGCACTCGTGAATTCATTCAGTTAGTCAGCCCAGTCAGTCCAGTCAGGTAAAATCATTAATTAATCCAGTTATCGCAGTCTGGTATATCCAGTTATTCACTAATTCACTCGTTCATTCAGACAGTCAATCAACCCAGTCAGGTACACGCCAATCACGTTATTTAACCATCAATATAATATACTATTATATATATTAATATATATATATATAGGTATATAGATATATTATATATATAGTTACCAGCAATACAATACATCATTTGCTAGAATGCCTAACCAGAGCAACGGACGACACCACTTTCAAAGAACCATGCTGTATCATATTTTCTATTTGATTTTTCTTGCCGTTTTTTTAGTCATAGTGAGCACTAAGTTCGTAGTTCGTACTGGCCTTCCAACTGGTTTTTACACTTTCGAGGCGTTGCCATGACGCTAACGTTCAAATTGAAACGTAAATACCGGCACCGTGTAAATATGACAGAATGCGGGACGGCGGTGAAAGTTGTAACCGTGAACAGTTGGCGTGCAATGTAATAACAGACAAAATAGGACCCGAACTTCAAGCCACACGTACAGCGCTCGTTCAACACCATACACATCACACACCACCGATTTGTCGCCGAATATTGTGTGACAAGCCCCACAAACAATACCGTGCACAGATCCAGTTTCTAGTTTCCGGTTTCATGCCCCCCCCCCCACGTATACGTGTCTGAATAACAATAACCCAACGGACCAGCGACTGCAAGCGACGGTGAATCATGCCGAAACCACGTCTCATTCCCGCCTACAGCCCGTATAAGTCACAGTTTTGCATGTGAATAGACACGCTTCATTTCACCGTAGAGGAAATTTGTGTCGGGAGTTACGGGCACACCTGTGCCGAGGTAACAAACCGCCAGTCTTCCCACACAGTGCTGAGTGTGCTCCGTCACCTAACCCCGGTGACAAATGTCACGCGCACTGAACGGTGACACATACATATCTGCCGAGATGACGCACAGAGCGGGGGTGCGAGCGGGAGGGGTGCGCGGAGTGGGGCGAGTCACATGAGTCTGGTGAGACAGAGGCCACGTTTCCATGACACGAGGTAATTCGGATTTCCCCTCATGGTGACTTCTGCAACAGTGCCAACTGCCACCACACAAGGGAAATCCAAATTGACCGTCAGATAAGAACGGATTTCAGTTCATATCTGACTGACAATTTCAATTTCCGTTGTGTGGTGACACAATTCCGGAAGTCACCACGAGGGGAAATCCGGAGTACCTGGTGTCATATACAGATGGCCAGAGAGCACCCAGTGACAGCAGGCGGCACCGCCGACATGGACGAGGTTCCGACAGATCAGGGCGCGCCGCCTCCGTAACCGGAACCGCCAACGCTGCTTCTCTCCACACACCCTACTCTAATCCACTTCAGACCGCGGCGTGCCGGCTCGCATCTCCCCGACCAAGCCGCTGCGGTGGGCTGACACAGGTCAGTAGGTCGGGACAGCCTCTGCTTCCGGAGACCGGAGACGGATAGACGCACCGAGACGAGAGGGAGAGAGGAGAGAGCGAGACAAGCCCGGGAGAGGAAGAGAGCGGGAGAGACGCACCGGGGAACAAGCGGAGAGACGCGCCCGAGACAAGCGGAGAGACGCACCCGGAGACAAGCGGAGAGACGACACCGAGACAAGCGGAGATAGACAAGCGGAGAGGAGACCCAACAACAAGACCCCGAGATCTGGATGGACGCGCCGAGACAAGCGAAGAGAGCGATGAGCGGTCGCCGGCTGCGTTTTGCCTGTGAGACGGGGGCATAACGGGTGAGTCACAGCGGTGCGGCGCGGGCAAGCTGAAGGGACGGAGTCCGGAGCTCACTCCCGACTGAGCAGAACACGTTATACGGCCCGGGAGGGGTGGGAGGGGGAGGGTAGGGCGCTGAGCCTTCCGCGGTCGGCAGCAGGGGAGCTGGCCACAGACGTGTCACGTCTCTCCCACATCCCCCCCCCCACCCCACCATCGCCATCAAATGAGCTGAAGGAAGCTGCGGGGGGGGGGTGGTCAGCAGTGCGTGTCCCCGGCCGCAGGCGACGGTCACAGTCAGAGTGTGCACGCTCAGTCGGCAGAGACGACGGAGATGAGGAGAATGATGGAGATGATGGAGATGATAGAGATGATGGAGGAGATGATGGAGATGACGAGAATGATGATATTGAGGGGATGAAGAGATGATTGAGATGATCAGAGATGATGGAGGAGATGAAGGAGATGATTGGAGGAGATGATGGAGGAGATGATGGAGATGATGGAGATGATGGAGAATGATGGGAGATGATGGAGATGATGGAGATGATGGAATGATGGAGATGATGGAGATGATGGAGACGATAGAGATGATAGAATGACTGGAGATGATGGAGATGATGGAATGATAGAGCATGTAGAGATGATGGACGATGATATAGAATGATGGAGATGATAGTGATAGAGATTGATAGAGATGATAGGATGATAGAGATTGGATAAGAATATAGAGATGAAGAGATGTAGAGATGATGGAGAATCATGAGATCATGGAGATGATGAAGATGATCGGAGATGATGGAGATGAGGGGAGATGAATGAGATGATAGAAGATGATAGAGATTGATGGAGACTGATGGAGATGATAGAGATGATAGAGATGATAGAGATGATAGAGATGATAGAGATGATGGAGATGATGGAGATGATGGAGATGACAGAGATGACAGAGACGACAGAGACGACAGAGGCGACAGAGACGACAGAGACTACATCTAACGTAGTCTCCGTCGCCCATGCAGTTTCCGTGTTCGTGTAGAGCCCGAGAGACATCGAGCTCACCTCAGCTAACCCGCTGACCTCTGACGTCATGACGTCATTAGGTCAACTCTGGGGTCAGCTTTCCCAGAGCGAAAGCATCGACCTCTGCCTATATTCGGCACATCTGACACGAGAAAGAGACAAGTCATCGGACGGGACTCATTCAAAAGCAGGGCAAAACCAATTTCAGCTCCGCCGTCGCGGCGTCAAAATGATAGATGTCCGATGACTTGTGTCTGAGGGCGGGTCGAGCCACAGCATGTAAATCCGCCGGCGACCGAGTCGAGACGAGCCGAAACTGTGATCGAGTCAAGCCCAGACTGGATACCGCGTCCGACCGAAAAACGTAGTTTGATCTGCCAGCAGCCGGGCGGTCGGTGAAGTCTGTGGCCGGATGCGCGTCTGCCGCGGATAGCGGTCCGAACAATCCGTGGGACCGATCCAGCAAGGGCTGGATCGTCAGCCGAGACTCGCCCTATCACGCCACCACCAGCCAGCCAGAGCCTGGTCAGACTCCGGGCAGCAGCTCCTGCTACACAGCGCACCCTGTACAGTGACCTGCACACTACACACTGCACAGCCTCAGCCTCTACAGTGACACTCTACAGTGACCCGCAGCCTTCTCCTAGCCGCACGAGTCAACACGAGCCATACTGCCTCTCTGTTGTGAGCGCCTCCGACACGGCCAGCCGGTGAGTTGCTCCAGCCGCGTCATCTGGCCGGTTCAGCGCCGCCAGTGACCCCCAGCTGCCTCCTGCCAGCCTCCAGCCGGGCCGGGCTGCGGTTCAGCCCGCCATGACCCCAGCTGCCTCCTCCACCTCCAGCGGCCGTCATCTGGAGCCGGTTCAGCCCCCGCCAGTAACTCCAGCGCCTCCTGCAGCCTCCAGCGGCGTCATCTGCCGGTTCACCCGCCAGTGACGCCCAGCTGCCCCTCCTGCCAGCTTCCAGCGCGTCATCTGCGGTTAGCCCCGCCAGTGCCCCACAGCTGCTCCTGCCCACCTCCAGCGGCCGTCACTGGCCGGTTCAGCGCCGCCAGTGGACCCCAGCTGCCTCCTCAACTCCAGCGGCGTCATTTTGGCCGGCTTCAGCCCCTAGTGACCCCGCTGCTCCTGCCAGCCTTCCAGCGGCGTCATCTGGCCGTTCAAGCCCCGCCAGTGACCCCCAGCTGCCTCTGCCACCTCCAGCGGCGTCATCTGGCCGGTTCAGCGCCGCCAGTGACCCAGCTGCCTCCTGCCAGCCTCCAGCGGCGTCATTGGGCCGTTTTCAGCCCCGCCAAGTGACTCCCTGCCAGCTGGCCTCCTGCCAGCCTCCGAGCCGGCGGGCTGCGGTGAGTTCCTCCAGCGGCGTCATCTGGCGGTTCAGCCCCGCCAGTGACCCCCCAGCTGCCTCCCTGCCACTCGCAGCGCGTCATCTGGCCGGTTCAGCGCGCCAGTGACCCCAGCTGCCTCTGCCAGCCTCCAGCGCGTCATCTGCCGTTCAGCCCCGCCAGTGCCCCTGCCAGCTGCCTCCTGCAGCTCTCAGCCGGGCCGGGCTGCGGTAGTTCCTCCAGCCGCGTCATCTGGCCGGTTCGCCCGCCAGTTGACCCCAGCTGCTACACTGCCAGCCTCCAGCGGCGGTCATCTGGCCGATTCAGCCCGCCAGTGACCCCTGCCAGCTGCCTCCTGCCACCTCCGCCGGGCCGGGCTGCGGTGAGTTCCTCCGCAGCGGCCGTCATCTGGCCGTTCAGCCCCGCAGTGACCCAGCTGCCTCCTGCCAGCCCTCCAGAGGCGTCATCTGGCCGGTTCAGCGCGCAGTGACCCAGCTGCCTGACAGCTCAGCGGCGTCATCTGGCCGGTTCAGCGCCGCAGTGACCCCCCAGCTGCCTCCTGCCGCCCCGCGGCGTCATCTGGCGGTCAGCGCCGCCAGTGACCCCAGAACATCCTGCCAGCCTCCAGCGGCGTCATCTGGCCGGTTCAGCCCCGCCAGTGACCCCCAGCTGCCTCCTGCCAGCCTCCAGCCGGCGTCATCTGGCCGGTTCAGCCCCGCCAGTGACCCCCAGCTGCCTCCTGCCAGCCTCCAGCCGGGCCGGGCTGCACACGACCCGCCGGCGCTCGGCCGCCGCACCAGCTCACTTTCGCCGGAATGCGATGACGACACGCGACTGTTGCCGGCCTCCGGAGCGGTGCGGTGCGGTGCGGTGCGGTGCGGTGCGTGGCAGGACAGGACCGGACGTGCCGTGCGGACCCCCTCCCTCACTCCCCTCCCCGCTCCGCCACCGCCGCGCGGCTACCTTCCCCTGCTGAGGACAGAGTACAGACCGGGCGGTGGAAGGGGTCCGGTGCCACCATAACCAGCAGCGGACCAGTGGCGGAGGCCAGCAGAGGTGACCGGTAGCGGTGGTGGCCCGGGGCGTGGCCTCCCAATACGGCCGAGTTAGGTATGTCCCGAGCCGGCGGCCGGTCACGTCTGCACGATGTAGAGTTCAGTGATGCACCCGCAGCTCGCTGCAGAGTTCAGTGATGCACCCGCAGCTCGCTGCAGAGTTCAGTGATGCACCCGCAGCTCGCTGCAGAGTTCAGAGATGCACCCGCAGCTCGCTGCAGAGTTCAGTGCTCCACCCGGAGATCGCGGCAGAGTTCAGCCATCTACCCGTACCACCCCCACTTACACCGCCAGCACAGGAGACCCGAGCAGACAAACCGACAGCACGCGTGACAGCGAGGCATGACGCCGCCGTGTCCTGCTCTGTGCGGACGCACGCTGGACACCAGGCAGGCGGACGGACCGGCGCAGTGGACCAGTCCGTGTCCTTCCTGTACGGACGCAACTTCTTGGACACCAGGCAGCGGATACGGACCGGCGCAGTGGGCCAGTCCGTGGTCCTGTCCCTGTAGGACGCACGCTGACACCAGAAGGCGGACGGACTCGGCGCAGTTGGACCAGTCCGTGTTCCTTCCTGTGCGGACGCACGCTGGAACCAGGCAGGCGGAACGGACCGGCGCAGTGGACCAGTCCTGTCCTGTCCTGTACGGACGGCACGCTGGACTACCAGGCAGGCGGAACGACGCGGTCGCAATTGGACCAGTACCGTGTCCTTCCTGTGCGGACGCACCGCTGGACACCAGGCAGGCGGACGGGACCGGCGCAGTGGACCAGTCCGTGTTCCTGTCCTGTACGACGCTACGCTGGACACCAGGCAGGCGGACGGACCGCGCAGTGGGCCAGAAGCCGCCAGCCGGCCGGCCAGCCACCTGTTGCAGACGCCGAGCAGCAGTCAGCAGTCAGCAGTCAGCAGGCGGCGGGCAGCGACTCCAGCGGGCCGCATCACGCCGGCGGCCTCTCCTCTACCGCTGCCATTCCGCCGAGCTGGGACACGGGACGAGCGGCTGGCTGCGGCGGCCGCTCCGTTCACATACCGGACGGTGATACCGTGCACGATAGCGCTGAGAGGCGGGCCGACTGGCCGCGATACCGTCAGTCAGCGGGGTCGGGATGGCACGGCCCGGGATGGGACGGACCCGTGACGACACGAACCCCGCGCCGCTGGCCGACATCCCGACTCCTCGCTCAACACTGACAATGACAAGATACTGAGATAGACGGACAGGTGGCTGGAGACGGCCACACGAGTGGCGGGATCGCAGATCCGTCGAGAGCTGCACTGGAGTTGACAGGATGTAGCGCTGAGTGACCACGGCCGACGCTCGGCGCCACAGCGAGTCGAAACGTACCAGGCTGTCCTTCGATGTGTACTCCTTCCGCTTGCTGCTGCGCATCCAGCGTCGGACAGGCATGATGCCGGTCCGGGCGCCCTCTCTCCCTCACACTCGCACGGCCTGCACGGCCCACTCTCACACTCGCCGCGTCCTCTCACTGTCTGCGCCCGGCCACTGGCGTCGCTCGCCGCTGCCCGCCACTCACTGGACCGGCCGGCGTCGTCCCTAGGTCGTCTGCAGCGCCGCCATTTCACTCGCTAGTCAGGCCACTCAGTTACCCCAGCGGCGCCAGCCCCGTCTCGCCGGCCTCCCCACGTCCGCCGCCGCTGCTCGGCCGCTCACGCAGGCCGCTCGCCCCGACCGAGACAGCCTCCGACAGACGGCCGGCGGCGGAGAGGCCGGCTGCCAGCCGCGGCGGCGGTCCAGACGCGGCAGGTGTCACTGTCAGAGGCTGGAGCACAGGTGAGCCACAGGTGCCGGCGCATACTTCAAGTGCGGCAGACGGCCACTGGGGGCGCTAGAGTCGCTCTGCGTCTCCGCAGAGGCAGCAGGAGCAGCGCGCGGAGGCAGCTGTACTCTGGAGGCCACTGCAGGAGTCCGCAAGGCCGTGCTGTAGGTCGTCTACTCGTCTGTCACTGCTGGTAGTCGTAAATCACCGACCGAAAAGCTCCGGCAGCGGCAGATTACATTTTTAGCGTTAACATACACCGTTCATTTAACAACTGGTTAATTATAGGTGATTGTCGTACAGGAATCACTAAATATACAGTATACACCACGCTTGATGGATTACAGGGTCCGGCATAAGTTTTTGCCTCTGCCTGCTCCAGTGTTTATATCGTACCTACGTGATTTATATGAAAATCAAATATCTGCGTTCTTGGGCTCGCATCTGCTTCCTAGATCCTGTGGCCCGTGAGGATAGGCGGTCCCAACCGATCTAAAGTCAGGGGCTAGGTGAACTGTGGTCAGAATAAAAGCGAACTGTCTGCCTGGAATCACACCCAGAAAAAGTGAAGTCGAACACTTTGATCTCGGCGTGCGAATCGTGCTAGAGACTGGACAATCGCAATTGAACACTTGCTGCATTTCGGGCTAAAACCGGGTCTGTTTGGGTTTTTGGAGTGATGGCCGTAACTATCATCGCTGGAATTAGCACGCAGTTTTCAAGGCCTCTACAGTTCGATTATGACATATTTGCAGAGTTCTGACGCGGTGAGCACTTGAGATTGTTAACTTTTGGCTTAACGTGCATCTTGTAGACCTTAGTATTAGTAAGTTCCAAAGTGACAAAGCCCAAAGAGCTTCCTGTGGAAGCCCCACAGTCCTTCAGAGAACTGTGGTTAGCCCTTGCGAGTGAGTCGCTGGACCATTTTGGATTTCACTGATTGTATTCAGATCGTCTTCTTTTCTGTATTCGGAATGTTTTTTGGAACATTTTTTGTGACAGTTAGAGATGTGTGGGCGGACGGCCCATCTGGGTTCTATCAGCCCATGTTCATTAGGTCTGTAATTCTCGCCACCAGCACTGGATGGTGCGGAAATATGTCCCACTTTGCGGTACGTTTGACTGTAACATTCTGGCTCAGACCTCGCCTATTGCCAGATTCCACTCGCTAACATCGAAGTGTTCGACCTTCACTTTTCTGGGCGTGATTCCAGGCAGACAGTTCGCGTTATTCTGGCCACAGCTCACCACTCACCAGCCCCTGACCTTAGGTCAGATTGGGACCCCAATCCTCACGGCCAAATGATCTAGGAAGCAGATGCGAGCCCAAGAACGCAGATATTCGATGCAATAATCACGTAAGTACGATATAAATACTGGAGCAGGCAGAGGCAAAAACTTATGCAGGACCCTGTACAATGTGAAAACTGCAAAACTGAGATTTCCCAATTTGATTAATATTGATGCAAAGTAAATTCGGGTACAATTCCGGACAGGTGACGACGAAACAAAACGAGCACCAATACCGGCATTTAACCCTCGCCAGTGTAGGGGGTGAGGGCACCTCGGATTTTCCGGAATAACTCGCGTAGTTATCAAGCGATCGGGATGAAACTTTCAGTATCCTACTTTCATGACCCGTGACCTATGATCTGTTTCTCAAGGTCATGTCAGGCGAAACTGGCGTCCTGTAATGTCGATCCCTCTTACATGTGCAGTTTCCGAGTTTTGTTGTTCAGGATCATATGCAAAGGTGTTTCCAGGTGACAGTTGTAGCTACTAGCTTCCGCTGAGATTTTGACCTCGACTGGCCTTTTTCTGAGGTAAACCGATGTTATTGACCTCTGATGACCTCATATTATTTTGGCTTCTGGCCGTTCCTGAGACAGTTTGTGACGCTGATTTCAAAATCTGGGATCCATTTTACATAATTAACTATGTGTTCCACTGGGGTCATGCGCTTCAACAGGTCAACCGAGGTCACTGACCTCAGATGATCTGACATTATCTTTTTGGAATTGGGCAGTTTTTAGGTCATTTAGTGACGCTGAATTCAAGTTTGGCATGTATTAAGCATACTAAGACGTTTCTTCACCATTTTGGCTCGATCAGTATTCAATTTTCACACATTTACGATTTGTGACGTTTGGGTCAGACATGATCTCAGAGGTCACCTATTGACTCAGGACCTTAAAATCGGATGCAAATAGCTTCCCCTCGTCACAAGCAGCACGATCGTTTTGGAATTGAAGCTCTAGCTCAATTAGGGGCGAAACGCCAAAGGGGGTCGTAACCCCCTACCCAGACACGCAGTGATTTTGCCCTACCCGGGCGAGGGTTAAAGGCAAGGCGGCGAAAAACCAACCTTGAAGCTAATACATAAATGAAATTCGTCAAATGAGAAACTTTATATACAAGCAGTGGCGTACACAGGATTCGCTTCAGGGGGGGGGGACACTTTTCGGTCGGGGCACAAGGTAACCCCACAAAAAATCATCGGATTTGACTCACTATATTTTTAGAGGGGCATATTAAAAAAACGTTAATTTTCAGGGGACCCTAGGTACATGCACAAAAAAACTCACCGTATTTGGCCAAGCCGGCGAAATTGTGCGAGAGCACCGTGGGCACAGGCCCTATTTCGTGCACTGAGGCACTAGCAGGAGGCACAGGGAGCAAGCGCCCCCCCCCCCNTGACCTTTGCATACAATTTCACTTTTGCGTATACGGGAGATGCATCGTACTTCTGAGAGAGCCTTGTGCGATAATGGTCACAATCTGAGGCTTTGGACGTAAAGTATGGCCTAAAAACTCAAATATCTTACACTTGACCTTTGACCTGACTGTGACCTGACACGTGACCTTAGTTGGAAAATTTGGTGTGCGCTCTGGAGTGGAATCATAGTCTCAGGCCCTTTGGGGGGGCCATGGCCCCGTGGCCCCCCCCCCCCTGGATCCGCCCCTGCCCCCCCCAGCCAATGGCGTTCGGCTGAGACCCCAGCCAATGCCGGGTTAAAATGAAAGTCAGTTTTTATGTCATATTGCATTGAAGCCCCTTCTAATCCTTTCGCAACTAATCCTGTCCATTTGTAGTTCAGGAACATTTTGAAGTTCGCACGAGAATCATAGCAATATGATAAACTGCTACCGCATGCGTCAATTTACTGCTCGTAATAAACGGCTACGCCTCCCTCTCTGGTCGTGAGCCTCGACTACTCTCTTGCTCAAGACAAGTAGTTGCCCATGTGTTTATGCTACGGAATTTTGCGTTTTTATGTTTTTCATAAAAAGCTATTTTCGACCCAAAAAGTGATTTTTTCGATTTCCCCGAAAAAAATAGCTCAAACACTAAAATAAGGTTTGACCGGCCAAGATTCGATGAGAAAAAGGGATAGGGGAGAGAGTGGAGAATCGGGACGCAGGAGGATAGGCACATGTAAATATCTTAGAGATGGGCAGCGCCTGCCCACCGTTTTTACCTTCACATTTCTCTTTTTTATATCAGGCAACGTTGGAAAATATCAGTTGTTTATTTTCGGTGCAGGAAAATGCTGTGCGGGCCGTGGGGTGAATGCCAAAAAAACAATGCTTTTCGAGTGTAATTCCAAGTTTTGTGCGTGTGTCATGTCAAAACTTATTTTCCTTTAAAGGAAATAGTTCACCTTCAATTCAACATGGGTTTTGAACTGAGATAGCAGTTTTGTAGCCCGTGTTGAAAACCCCATACTGTAAGTTTTCTGGGCTGAAAGGGCTCTCCAGCCGAATATATTCGACTTTTTGTCGAAGGATTGTGGGCCTCACACTCCTGGACAGAGGCTATTGTGGGCCTCACGCACCTGGGCAGAGCTATACAGTAATCTTACGCGACTATACATTCGAATCTGATTGGCTGAGCCACGTTTGACGTTGCGGAGAGTACGCATATAGTTTTTATTAAATTAATAATTTACGTCCTTCTGTCCTGAATCGGTGCGATGTATGGCTATTTTCGACATTATGAAAAGAAGTTGTATTTGAAAATATAATCAAATTGTGTGTGAAAAATCCAAAGTAAACTGTTTCCTTTAACTGCATGTTTTAAGCTTACATGACATTTATGCTTGCTTACATTTTGCTTACATACGCTGCTTACATTCAGAAGTATATACGATAATCGAAAATGGTGGGGAGTTCGTCTAGAAGCTAAGGACGGCGCAGGAGAATTGGGACACCCGTCTTAATTATCATGTGGGTGTCCCAATTCTCCTGCGGGTGTTACGATTTATCTGGCACTATAAGCTCTTGAACGCAATAAGAAGCAAATGCACTCAGTATTTACATTCAAATTAGTTCAACACATGAAGCTATGTATAGTTGTCAAATGCGCCTTAGTATGTCCCAATTCTTTTATCTCACGTCTGGTCCTTATTCTGCGTGTGTCCCTATTCTCCTGTAAAGCAAGGTCTTTGTTTTTGCTCCCCACGAGACGTATCCTACCGCAAAGTCAATATTAGTTGCTAACATAACGCAAAGAAATGTTCAATTTATTTGTTGATGTGTGACAATATTGATTAGTTCTTATATTTTTGGACCAATGCCTTCTCAAAGTTGAGCTTGCAAATATGTCCCAATTCTCCCCCACTTTCCCCTACCTACCTTTTCGCCACACAAAGATGTCCCCCATGGGAAACTTTCTCCGTGCACGGAGAAAGTCTGGATCCGCCAGTTGTTTGAATCGATCTGAAAAGTTTAATCAATAACCAGTCTTCTACTACCATGCGTCCCAGAAAAAAGTGTACTCAGATCATGGTCAATAATTTTTAAAATGGTAATCGGGCTCACTTGATTCATACACCAATGAACTCACAATAATATGGCAAAACAGAAAATATGACTGCAGCACACACTCGCATTTCTCACAGTAGGTGCCTCCGAAGAAATGACCACCTTGCGCTGCAGGACATGGGAAAAGCATGGCTTTCAGGTGTGTCACTGCCTTGATCGACATCTCCCTGCGGGATGCGTCGGTTTTCCTGACTTTATTGATGCCTTCAGCTTCTCCGTGTTTGCCGCGGCAACTGACGTAGACCCGAGCTTTCAGGTATCACGGAAAATATAGGGGGCTTAGGTCTTGGGTGATTTGGGCGCCACTCCACTAGATTTCCAAGTTGATGAGTCCTCGCCAGCATTGCAGTGATTGTCGGCAGTGGTGTGGGTCGCACCATCTTGTTGGAAACGGTCGCACGGCGACGGTCAGCTTTACTTTTTTAATTGTCTACCATTTCAGAATAAGGAACTTACATGGTGGCTTTGCCCTTTTCTGCGTGATCAAATCGAACTTTGTCAGGCAAAGCGGCAAGTAGAGTTGGAAGGATTTGTTTCAAAATGTATGCCTCGATACGGAAGGTTTTCTCCAAGTTGGTCCACATTCTACATGAACATTAACATGTTTTTCATACATGCCACGATGTAAGTTAAAAACAGAATAAATTTAACAAATATCGCACGTGCAATACAAACTCACGAGCTGTTTGTTCGAGTACACTATTTTTTGGGACACCCGGTATAAACGTGGCAATTCACATTAAACATAATGCAAAGGCATTAGTCATTACCAAAAATACACGTATCAAAATGGGGGGGATTTTTCGTTATTTCAGCTGGAATCATTAACTTATAAATTATGAATTATTAACGACGCCCCTGCCCCCAAGACGTGAAGTATCAACCAACCCGGTCAACAATATCTCATTGACGGCTAACGGTCTGCTCCCCCTGCTCAATAGCTTTTTGGAAATACGCCACTGGATTTAGCCCCCCCCCCTCCAAAAACTCATGGCTGGATCCGCCCTTGCATAGTGCTTGTTGCGATATAAGTGAAGGCCATTGACAAATGACAGCATCTGGCAGCTTTTTCGAGAGATTATTGTCTAGGCTAAAATATCACGCCAGTGGTGCAAACCGCCCACTGGACCATCTCCATAGTATCAGTTACAAGGTAGAGCTGGCACAGGCACCATGACCCGACCGTCGGCTCCCGTCGGTGGCCACCTCCACGGCCCACCCGGAACAGTGTTCCGCCGTTTCGTCAGCGGTAAGGGGTTCCGAGTCCCGACCGGCCGAAGAGAGCTGACAACTGCGACTGTGACCGTGACCTATGACCCTGTGACTGTGAGCTGTGACTGTGACTGTGAACTATGACCTGGGTGCTGCCATCGCCGCCGGAAGTGGGCACCACAGGGCCTAGTACCTACACACTGTGTAGATACTAGGCTGTGTAGTACACAGTATAGTGGTGTCAATCGGTCACCAGAAGCTGTGGCAGGAGACAATTGTAATAATATAACTGAACCTGACCTAATCTTGTACAGCAATTACGGTCGCAGGGATCCACATTTAGAGCGCTCTGCTCGCATTCTCTCGCTGTGTTGTGGCTCTACTGGAAGGGGGAGAGTTTTGCGTCCCCCGGACCCCCCCCCTAGGCATCTCGTAGACAAAGCGAGATAATTTAATAAAACATATTTCGAATATCTTTCGGTTTAATATATGCACCTTGTTCACAAAATCGCTGTTCAGTTGGTTTGGTAGCGCGCTGTAGTTTCGCACGTATTAAAAAAATGCACACATATGAAGCATATTACGAAGGTCTTTTGATAAAATATATTGATTTCACAGAAAATCTCTCTTTGTTTGGTAGCGCGCTGCAGTCTCGCACCTGCTAAAACATACACGCAATAACGACATCACTGTGTTTGTCTCAGGTCGCATTGCCCAATACCCAACACAACCTGCCTGTGTCACCAAATGACCTTGACCTGATCGAGGTTAACTTATGACGTTGACCTATTCAGGTCACCATTTGTATATTTCGAAGTTCTTGTCGAGATAAATAGATAAATGCGATGGCTCATTGCTTATGTTGAACCAATGACAAGTTATTAACGAAACACTTTTTGGAAGAAAATGTCAGCGTGACGTTTGATGACCTCAGGAGCCTGAACTATTGACCTTAGCTGGAATTACCGCGTAAATACAATAATTCATAATTCGAATGTTAAAAATTTGCGTCTTCAATTCCCGCTCATTCTATCGCATGTTTTGTCGATAATGTATTCCACAGACTTTCTTCAAAAACATCAATGAATATTGAATACCTACCTTCCTTGTATAATATGACGGCCGGAACAATTTGTTTGTAATGCCGGCACATGTAACTAAGTTACGGGCACAGACTACGGGCTATATATCACCGCATTGACGTTGATTCGTCATTTGACATCCTTTATCTCATCATGAGAGACGCCCAACCCTCTATCTAAGCAAAATGCATTTGCATATTTGGACTCTACTCGCTTTTGGAACCTTTTGAAATAACAAATTTTCAACAGAAGAAAAAACAAAATATGATAAAAAATAGACGAAAAAGTGACGGGTTATGTGCCCTGACCCCTTGCTTTTGCGCCTATATCACAACTACTCGTACGTCTGTCTGGCTCTGCTGCATGGACAGGACGGTCGCCCTCTTCACTCGGATATTCCCGAGTCAGGATGGTGGACAGCCAGCACACTGCTCGGGAGACTTCAGAATATTTGCTCTAAGCCTTCTCAACTACACACGTGCGAGGCAAAAGGAAACCGACACACTGTGTTTTCGAATTACGGGAGAGCCACCGCCGACTCAATAAGCAAAAACTTTAACACAAAATCGATGTCGTTCCGTCCAAACACTGATGTCGCTCCGTCCAAACGCTGTGATGCAGGGAAACATAGTTTTTATTGTTATTTGTTTACATGGCAAATGCACGTTTGCAGCACTGATAACTGAAAGCAATTAAAAAGGCGTGCAGCGCAGTCGAGGGCAAGCGCCAGTCGTCACAAACTCAGCAATAAAACAGTATCTACACACGTTGTAAGATGCTGGACAACACTACTGCCACCCAAAGCAGTGATCTCTTGGCTATTCGCCGCAGTTTTGTTCGCATTGCACTAAAACAATATCGTAAAACGAAATGATGAAAGTCACATTGACACTGACGACATACGTTACTCGCACATCACAGAAGTAGACGAGGTACATGAACACATCGAGATAAACATTCAGCTTTTGACGTTTTAAAGCGGCGAGATTGTTTCAGGCTCTATCATCTCGTCGATCCCTTTGGAACCAAGGACAAGTTGCATCTTCGTCCAGCCCTGCCTTCTGCATAGTGGATTACCACGGGCACTATGGCGGCTGAAGCTCGATCTTAGAAGCTATTCAGCATATCCTCTTCGCATTCGTTCAAGCGCCAACACTTGGCTCCGAAGCGGTCACAGGCGACAAGATACTGATGGGATATCCCGGTTTCTCACAACCTTATAACATCACCTTTCTCAGAACTATTCACGGACTGCACCGCCGAACACTACCCCTCGGGCCCTCGCGCACTTGGATGATCCACATATATGCATACACTAACTCATGTATGCCTTTATGGCGAGAGCCAAAATATTATCGAACGCGTTGCACGATGCTACTTCCAAACACTTTACCATTCGCAGGCACCTCCACGACATCCAGCAGGCTCTCACTATCGTCACGCGGTCGCACAATGCACATTGATGGTCTGTTCGCCAAGAGTGGCCCATCGTCGTGTTGACTCCGTCCCTCAGTCGCCTGTACGGGACTGGCACTCACAGTCCGACCTTGCAGACGATGAGACACATCGATGACCTCGATTCTCACAGGGTCTCCGGGTTCTCCCATCCGCCAGCATCTCGGAAACGGACCCGAGTCATCCTGCATCTTGCAATGTCTTGCATGGACATATAGGTACCTGGATCTCATGTTACTACACTCACTAATCGGGGACACATCCAAAACATAGCATGGGCTCTGTGCACGAACCCGAAGCGACACTGGGTGGATCCTGTTTCAGCCTCTTAGGTAGAACGCCTTTGTCCTGGAGGTTTGACTTCAAGACAACGTGTTGACATTGGCTCGCACCTTGGCATGCACCTTGAGAAATTCCGGAGTGACGTCGCACTTCGACTGGGAGTCGTCCACAATCTGTGAATAGGAAAAACCACAGTTTAGTGCAAACAAAGGAAAAATAATATTCCGCGACTACCTATAACATAAGTTCAAAGGCCAACGAGCAGGTTCACATAGCGATGCTGCACTGCCGAGTCAAATGCGCCGTTGAATTTCGAGCCGCCTGACAGTGCAAGTGATTCCGATTGTCGCACAGGTCTGTTGCATTATGGAGTTTCACTGCAGCCTAAGGCAAGAGCTGTTACAGCGCCGCTGACTTCCAAGAACGAGTCAGTCCAGCCGGTTTGCAGTCATTGATTCATTCAGCTTATACAGGATGGGTACATGTCAATACCATAACAGGTGCATGACACCAGCACAGGACACTGCAATAATGTCACGCGAGTCTGGGCAAGTGCCAGCAAGCTGTTTTTCGAATGGTTGATAATTGACATGTTATTACAGTCGCTACACAGTCACGGGAAGTTTCGTATAGGTAACACACTATGGTATCCGCACCTACTAACTATAGTGTGCACCTACTAACAACGACGGTGGCATTCAAACGTTGACCTGTTGGAATGCATTGCACAACGAATCTGAAGAGGCCTGATATAACCTCAAGTTATGAGGCCTCGATATCAGAACTCATGATCCTCGAAAACGGCATTGCATAAACGCCGGTAATAACCCTTGACTGAGTTTGCATTTGCAACTACCATTGTAAAACCTGCATATATATTCTCAGTTCTTTGATTTGGGATGATGACAGTTGTATTATGAACTGATTTTGATGATGGCTATTTTTGTCCTTTTCACTTTGCACGGATTTATTAAAGGCTTGTTGAGAGATAGCGAATTAACACTTAGCAATGTAGGAATACTACTCGAGTTGCAAACTTCGACCACATTTCCAGTTTTCACCAGCTCACCAACTTGGGGTTGGGGATGGGGGCGCTGAAGCACATTGAGGCTATCAAGCACACACCAACAAGCGCACCAACTAAGCCCACCTTGAGCGTGGGCTCGATGCGCTGCAGCCGCTCATCGAGCGCGCGCTCGAAGCTGTTCTTGTTGGTCTCGGCGGAGAGCTGCTGCTGCCGCCGCTGCTGAGTGTCGCGCCGGCGCTCCATCTCTCGCTGCAGCTCACTCTTCTGGTTCAGCACACTCCGGCCGCTGAGGAACAGACGGCCTACATCAGACTCTGGTGTGACTAGAGCAGCCGCGGTGTCACTCGAAGGCCGCTGTAACACGTAGGGTCAGTGATTACAACGGAGACCGCTGGAACATCACACATTTGGAGGCTGAAGTCGCATGGACAGACACAGTCTCGGATCCTGAAAGGTTGCATGTGTCTTGGATACAATTTCAAATAAAAAGTCGTCGGATTTCGCTTCCTTGTGAGATGTTAATTGTCAACCAAGTTACAACATATTTTAAGTTTTTCGCCGATTCGGTTGATTACGAAATGGAACCGTTTATGGATAGTATTACGTGTATTATTAAATATTGATACTCATTTCACCAACAGACTTCATGTACATGAAGTAATTGGCAATCTAAGTTCAAAGTAAGACCAACAAATGTCAAAATGTGAAATTGATAGAACAAGTCACAAAGGCATGTTTTGAGACATGTTTTGTCTAAAAAATACAGTGGTCATTTATTTGTCTATATCTTGTCCATAAAAGCCAAAAAACGTTATTTCAATAAATGACATCATGAGTTACCTGCACTTAATTAAGATGCCATCACTCAGTCAAAAATAATGATATCATTTTGAAATTTGATATGTCATTTGCTTGCATATGTTTATCTGACATATCTGTCAATTTTTCGATACCTTTGATAGTTTTGATTTTGAGGTCATTTTTTCATCATTTTTTGTGCTGAAATTTAAGGGGTTTGCTACAAAAATACAAGTCCAATATAGCCATTTGGTAACCATTGTCATTTGCTATCATAATAGCTTTTGAATTGCATTTTGCTTAACATATGGTGTTTGTACGGTCTGTTAAAGTTTAGCTGATTTTGATGTCAATTTTTTTGTAGTGCCCCCTAATTCCCTATATGTCAAAAATATATAGACGAAATCGTTTGATTTTCTCACAGAAAACGTAACATTGATGTACAAAAAGACTCCAAAGTTTCACGTTGATAGCGCTAATCGTTTTTTAGTTATTATGCAAACTCGTAAGGGTCGCTAAACGGCCTCCGACCGTCAACGCCGGGTTAAGTCGTCAAAAACTTCCGCTAACATATCAGCGTTAACGGTTGTCATTATTTAATGATCTGCCACGATAAAAAACATGTTTTAGTATCCACTATCCAACATAACAAATCGGTTTTTATCTGGACGTTTACTTTGATTTTCACGATCAAACCAGGTCAACCCACGCATTCAATACGGTAAAAGTCGACGGCAAATTGAATAACAATAATACCCCCATTGAAACAACACTGCTGCATGACCTCAACACTTCCACATAGGCATAGGCGTGAGAACAGGGGGCAGGGAGGCCATGGTCCCTGCACTTTTTGGTCAATTTTTGTTATTTGTTGTGTGATAAATATTTATGACTAAAGGTTCGTCAAGACGAGAGGAGTCTTAATCTCAAATAAATAATCAATCATCATCAATCAATCAAAGGAGGGTCGGGTTTCTTTCAAGACGAGATCAAATCTTCACTGACCCCACCCCTCACACTTTTTGTAACGTTCCCACATCTCCAGCACTTCAGTATAAGCGGAATCTGCGGTGGAATGGAATGTTAAGTGCATTTGCAGCACAACGCTGCCTGTTGTGAGGACAGACCGAACCCAATCGCAACCCCCTTCGATAGCAAACGGGACAATATTGACCGCAGGTCATTGTTTGTGGAGAGTAATGTATACCCTGACTGATCATCGGGCATGTCACGCCATGTGTGGTTAGCGACCACGGCTGATAAAGGGCTCTGAGACGCGGTTGGCTGAGACTGGGCCCGGGAGATTCAAATTTCGGGGAGTTTTCAAACGGGGGGGGGGGGGGGCTTTAAGCACCGCACCCCCCTCGAAACTCGGCTCTTATTGGGGAGCAGGCAAAAAAAAAATCCCGTTCGGAAGCTAGTCAAAAATGATTCGAGTCGATTAGACGCTGACTTATTTTATTCCAACTTGGTACCGGAACCAATATCATTTAATTCATATATGGCTTAAACACAAACATTCCTCTTATTAAAATCAAAACATTCATATGGATGGATGGAAGGATGGATGGATGGCCGTGCCACATGTCCGACACACTTGGTGGGCCACTGCTCGGCTGCGGCGAGAGCTGCGGTGACGATTCTTTCACACCAAATCAAAAGTGTGAACCCACTGTCTGTGTTAAAGTCTGGAGCACGTGTGACGTCTGTTACGCTCGTGACCGGTGCATCTTTGCGTTTTTCTTTTTTAAAAAAATTATTGCGGCCCCTTGCCGTCGAAAAAATTTTTGCGGTTTCATTACGACTCAGAAAACTGACCCCTTTCTTTTGCCCAAAACTGATCAAAGATTTCGACGCGCCAGCAATTTTCAGTCTAATTTTGAGCTGGCAAGTTTAAGGTTGTAGATTAGATTGGTGGGATTAATTTTGTGGGGTTATTATTTATTTGGGGTGGGAAACATGCCCTATCATCTGTTATTTAAGTCATGCATGTCATGCATCCTGAAGTGCATTCTAATTTACGCAAAGATTTCAATATGGAATGGACATACAATATACCTAAAGGAAAGGGGATAAATATCTTTCGGACCGATACAAGAAGGAGCCATGAAATGGGTATAGTCACCTACCAGCGAAACGAAAACAGTCAGTATTGAATTATGGTTTGCCTGAGCTAAGGCACATTATTAACATAAAATGTTTGACTTAGCCTTTGCCTTACGGAGAACGTTTCTCACCCTCGCCGACGCGTACGGGGGGGGGGCTGACAGGCCTCCTTGTTAACTTCCAAACCAAGCAACATAGAGCAACGCGGTAAAAACCAGCATGTTGCCTGTCATGTAAGAAATCTAATGTTTTTTTTTCAGGTCAATGGGTGACCTTCCAGGTCAAGTGACCAAGTACAATCGACAAGTACAATACAATCATACAATCGACCAAGTCCAAAAATAGCAATTTTGCTCAGACCGTCGTAATTATTAAAGTTATGAAATAAAATGATTTGGTTAGCGTCAAGTTGATAGTCTTTGAATTAACTATCTGACCATATATCGATGTTAGGTCTGGGTTAGTTAAGAACTCTTATGGAACCTAAAAATCTATAAGTCAACACCATAGATGAAAATTGCTATGGCGATTGGTTATTAGCACCTCTTTGGACTCTCGGATCAACGTTCGGAACGGGTCAATTAAAACTAAAAATTTAGAAAAGTAGGTTAAATGAATGCAAAATGCATTATTCGGCCAGAACCAGTTTTTTGTTTCAAAAGAAAAAAAATAAATAATCATATTCTGATCAAAAGTAAAAAAAATAATACGTTCATGGGAATTTCTTGCACTTCGAAAGTCATCACTTAGTCAAAATAAGAGATATTGCTCTGAAATTTTGTTTGAGTATCGTCCAAACTAAGTTCTCTCGCATATATTCGTTTTTGTTTAATCATTTTTGAAAATTTTGATTTGGGAGACATTTAAAAATAGTGGTCAAAAACCCAAAATTTTTTAGTCTGAGAAAGTCATTTGAAAGAAAATGTCCTTTTCTGTCAAATACGTTTTTGTTTACAATTTGCTTTAAAAAAAACTTTCTACGATTTTCCCATATTTACCGCATTTTACCAACAGGACGTCACTAAACCATCATTATTTCCCAAAATACTGGACCAATTCTTTTGATAAAAATTGCACAAATGCGTATAACTGTTGTACACTCAGCTAATGAAAATGTCAGCTTGATGCGTTTCATGTGTAAAAAGTTATTCAATAAAAACCTCACGGGGACCTGTTAGGCTCGTAACCCTACATCCACTTAACCCTCGCTACCTAAAAACAAGTTGTTAACCCTCGCCTGTAAGCCGTAAGGCGAGGGTTAACTCTACTCTATTACCTACTTATATTGCCAATAGAAGGGCAGTCGCTGCAAAACTTCACTCACTAGAGGGTTGTGAGCTATTCGCTGCGAATTGTGTACATACTGCTGTATGGGTAGAAGTAGGAGTAGGGTACAGGTAGGGGTAGAAGTTGGAGTAGAGGTAGGGTAGAGGTAGAGAGTAGGAGTAGAGGTAGGAGTAGGGTAGAGGTAGGAGTAAGGTAGAGGTAGGAGTAGGGTAGAGGTAGGAGTAGGGTAGAGGTAGGAGTAGGGTAGAGGTAGACTAGCAGAATAGCGTTGATTTTGGCCGCTTTCTGTCCCGGTACTTTTGGCGTCTCTTTCAATGAGTTCCCCCGTTTCGTGCCTCAGCTGTGTTTCAAGCTAAATTCCCCTGGGTCATGGTGCCGCCGCATTTCCCCGTGGAGGTGCAAACTTGTCACAACTGAGTTATTTTCTGGACTCAAGAAATATACGGTAGATTATGGAGCATGAATACATAATTCCAAGTAATAAGTACGTACCACGTTAAATATTCCTCTCATAATTCTTAGTCCAGAATATTACTATTCTGTGGTTCCAGACATTAACCATTTGTGAGCAAGAAAGTTTTCATCTGTCAGACGTGGTGTTTACTTTCGGCCAGCGTTCGCGTTGAACCGGAAGCTGAGGGCTGAGGAACGGGAGTAATCATGAAGAGAGCAAACACCGGACCAGAAAAACGGGCCAGAAATCCACCACTGGAGTAGTAGTGTGTTTTAGTAGTATGGGTAGTAGTAGAGTAGGTAGTAGAGGTAGGAGTAGAGGTAGTAGTATGTGGGTAGGAGTAGAGGTAGGAGTCGAGGGGTAGGAGTAGAGGTAGGATAGAAGTTAGGAGTAAAAGCAGGAAGTAAGAGGTAGGAGTAAAGAGGGCAGGAGTAGAGTGCAGGAGTAGAGGTAGGAGTAGAGGTAGGAGTAGAGGTAGGAGTAAGGTAGAGTAGAGGTAGGAGTAAGAGGTAGGAGTTGAGAGGTAGGAGTAAGAGGCAGAGTAGAGGCAGGAGAGAGGCAGGAGTAAGGGCCTGGTAGTAAGAGGGCGGAAGTAGAGGCAGGAGTAGAGGCAGGAGTAGAGGCAGGCGTAGAGGCAGGAGTTAGTAGAGTGTGAGCCGATGGAGGAGGGGGATCGTATAAGGAATGTTAAGGGCTGGAGTAGATGGCAGGAGTAGAGGCAGGAGTGAGAGAGCTAGGGGAAGTGGGAGGCAGGGAGCTAAGAGGCATGAGGAGTAGAGGCAGGGTAGAGGCCCAGGAGTAGAGGCAGGGTAGAGGCAGAAGTAGAGGCAGGAGTAGAGGCAGGAGTAAAGAGGCAGGAGTAGAGGCAGGAGTAGAGGCAGGAGTAGAGGCAGGGGAGTAGAAGGTAGGAGTAGAGGTAGGAGTAGAGGCAGGAGTAGAGCAAGGAGTAGAAAGGGTAGTGCGTGACGAGTAGAGAATTCAAAGAGAGAGTGGCTCGAGTTTGCGTGAGTTCTCGTCACGCGTGAGATAGCGATGTGAAGTAGACGGTAGTGGAGGTATAGACAGGTAGGAAGGTGGAGATCGGGGTCAGACGGCGAGTAGGAATAGGGAAAGCGTGTAGGGTACGGATGTATGAGGTTATTAGGAGAGTGGTAGGAGTTAGAGGTAGGAGTAGAGGTATGGAGGTAGAGGTTGCGAGTAGAGAAGGTAGGAGCAGAGGTAGGTGGGAGTATTATATTGGGCCAATATTAGGGGGAGTAGAGGGTTAAGAGTAGAGGTGTAGGAGGGGTAGAGTAGGAGTGAGGAGGGTAGGAGTTAGAGGTAGGAGTTAGAGGTAAGGAGTAGAGGTAGGGCTGGAGAGTAAGAGGGGTTGGGGTAGAGGTAGGACAGTAGAGGTAGGAGTAGAGGTAGGAGTAGAGGTATGAGTAGAGGTAGGAGTAGAGGTAGGAGTAGAGGTAGGAGTAAGGGTAGAGGTAGGAGTATGGGTAGAGGTAGGGGTAGATGTAGAGGTATGGGTAGATGTATGGGTAGAGGTAGGGGTAGAGGTGGGGGTAGAAATTGGGGTAGGGTAGCTGTAGAGGTAGGGGTAGAGGTAGGAGTAGAGACATGTAGATGTAGGGGTAGATGTAGGGTAGATATAGAGTAGAAGTAGAGGTAGAATATGGGGTTGCGCTTTGCGCAAAGCGGGAAATCTAGTTTATTATAACTTGACTACCATCAACAGCAGGGGCGGATTCAGGGGGCGCTTGGGCGCGCCCCCCCCCCCTGAACCGGGTCTTTTCTATGGCGCGCCCGTAGGGTGCGCCCGGAGGGCGCAACTTTTTGTATTGGGCCCCCTCCCCCCCCTGACCGAAATCCTGGATCCGCGCCTGAACAGAACTCATACGCTAGTAAAACAGCTACTAGCGTCTGAGTTCTGTTGTTCAACAAATATACACCGCTAGTAAAACAGTTCAGCATTCGCATCCGTCCGGGCCGGTCGCCCACCACACAACTGCCCCGCGCCCGCCACCCGGACAGTGAGGTTACCGACCTCCAGACGATTCGACCTTCAGGTGCACAGACACGTGCAGGTGCATCCTGAGCGACTCGTACAGACCGCGGAGTCTCGGGATGTGCCGGTAGCCAGTACGAAAGGCAAGCGCCACCGGCTCATGGCGTCATGGCGAATGACCTTCTGCTTATCCAACACAGAGCTTTAAAAAGTATCTCCCGAAGCTAGAGCGTACCAACAGCGACGAGTTAGGTATAAGTAGTTCTTTGGCTACGCTATGAAGTTGGCAGCCGAGTGAAGCAAGTGGGTTCATATATTCACGGTTTGTAGCAAATTGTTGTGGTTGCCGCTGATTTACGGACGGATCAACGTCAAATGGTAATTAATACGGAGGTCGACCCACCCGCATGGCAACTTTCGCCCATAAAACTGCAAAACACGAGTATTGCGAAATGTACAAATCACAGGTGGCATGCCCATTGCCATGAGATTACGTACATGACGTCTCACAATTGACCAGTCCGGAGCAATCCGGTGTGGAAATGCAGCGTGGTGATTTTGTCAGCGATCTAGCAGAAGCAGCACTCTCAATCGAGCTATAGAGCAGCACTCTCGATCGAGCTGGACCAGCGTTCTCTATCGAGCTGGACCAATGTTCTCTATCGAGCTGGAGCAGCGCTCTCGACTGATCGCCACTGAGCACTAGCCATTGTGTCGGACCAGAGACAGTGACCAGAGGCCTCTTAGGTCTTAGAGGGCCTCTTAGGCGGCCCTCTGTCCTTCCCTTCTGTCGCTCTCCTCTGACCGGCCACCCTCTGATCTGACCGCCGGTCGCTGACGGAACGTGACGTCATCGCTGACGGGACACGGCGTCCCCGCTGACTCAGCGCTGAGACAGTCCCTCTCTCTCTTCTTCTCTCTCTCGTTCCTGCTACGTCTGGTCACGTCCGGGACAGAACTAGGTCGCGGTGGATTAATCACCCCCCGCATACTCTTCGCTAGACTTCGGTTGAATAGTTGATATTGAGTCTTATATTTGTTTGAATACAAGTCCGTGCTCGGGGAAAGTGCTCGGGGAGAGCCCTGTTACAGCCGTGATACAATATATCGCCGCCTAGCTGTCATCGCTAAGAGGTGGCAACTTGCATTCCTCACCGCGTCTAGCTGCCTGGGTATGATGTTTCCGAAAATCGTGTCGAAAAAATGAAACCGTGTTCTCCGTTGTAGAGCTATTGAAGGCGTGTGCAGCAGTGACGAAGTGCAGCACGCTAACGTGATTCAGCTAATAACCGTGTGTCATGTTGCATAACGATATACAACAATTATTCATCCTCCAGTGTATTGCGGAACCTGAAATAATTAATATTCGCATGCTGGTACGAATAAATATTAAATAATTATGTGCGTTTGCAGCATAGTCAATTAGGCAGTATTTTACCAGGAAATCCCTGCTCTTTGAAACCTCAGAGTGTTCAAGAAGACGTCAAAGCACAACAACAGAAGCTTTATGCTTAGTGATGTCTAAGTGATACAAGGAGTTTATTCCAAAGCATACAAGTTGTAATATGTTGGGTCAACCAGCTGTTGTACTGACGTTTTCTGGTTGCAACTTGGAGCTCTGCGGTGCAGCTGTTCCGGTGGTCCCCCCGCTCTCGGAGGCAAGGGTGGCCTCATTTTCGGGGCATGATCAGCCCATCTGCTGAGGTTGGGACGTTACAGTTGACCCGTCCCTGGCGGTTCTCCTCCTCCGAGTCGGAGTAATCGGGCTCTGGGGCCACCGGCACCGCCGCCAGGCCTGTTGAAGGGGAGACAAGGTATCAGGGGTCAGACAGGGGCAGGGGCAGGGCAGGGCAGGGGCCAGGGCAGGGGCAGGGCAGGGGCAGGGCAGGGGCAGGGGCAGGGCAGGGGTAGGGCAGGGCAGGGGCAGGGCAGGGGCAGACAGGTGTGTAAGTCAAGGTCATATAAGAATAACTGGACAAGTAAGAGGTGGGTCAGTCAGCGTCAAATAGGTCCCAGAGGAGAAATTGCTCGTATATGGTGGCAGACAGGATCAGACTTAGGGGAGGTGGGTTGGCCAGGGGCATCACAGGAGAGACGCGGGTCACACTTCATGAGCCGGTCCATTAACAGTCGATTTTCGCGGACAAGTTTCAGCCTTTAGTCATATCGTAACAGCTGAAACACATACCTCAGCCGAACCTTGTCATTAGCGACATCTGACCGTTACATCACATGCCGTTAAATCGTGATAAGTGGCGCGTTTTGTACCATGACCACCCGCGAGCGATCAGCAAGTGAATGTGTTAGCTAATGCTCCAGCTAATTTCTGATCAGCGATGGATGACCAGTGATCACTGAGCCACGTCAGTGAAGTAGATATGCATTGTGTAAGGTGCTGCCAGACAGAGTGCTAAGTTGAGGGCGAGGGCGTAATCGCCGGAAAGGCCAATGGCATGGTACTTAGTGGCATTGCGGTAATATCGTAAGTGCTCCGTAGTTGGTAATTAATATATTGCAATGTTGGTATGAATGTTGGCTTTCAAGTGAACGCAATTAATGTAGACATACGGAGACACGTTTGCCGCGGTAAATTAAACACTTAACATGATTGGAAAATACTGTCGTCAGTATTGTCAGGTCGCAATGGACTCAAAGACAGTGTGCTCATACAAACCGCAGCCCACAACAAACCATCCCAGTGTTTTATATTCCCTTTAGATATAACAACTTCAAACGCTGAGTGGACGTTTCTTTCGACGAGGAGACCATGCCGATTGATCGCCGTCCCCACCAGAGCTCGGTTACCTGACGTCCCCACCAGAGCTTGGTTACCTGACGTCCCCACCAGAGCTTGGTTACCTGACGTCCCCACCAGAGCTCGGTTACCTGACGTCCCCACCAGAGCTCGGTTACCTGACGTCCCCACCAGAGCTCGGTTCCCTGGTGAGCTCATGGTGGTAATTACGAGTAAAAGGTTACTGCAGCCGATTCAAGACATTCGATACATTCGGTACAATTGCAAGTGTATAAATATTGTGTTTTATTGACTATTGACAAGCCTGATTTGAGACATTTGACACATTAGAAGCATTCATCAAAATAGTATTGTTCGCAGCCGACTAGAGATATTCTATACATTCAATACATTCGCCGAAACGACACTTTTCCCAGCCGACTGGAGCGAATCGAATCATTCGATACACTCGCAAAATTTGCTAAGTTTCAAGTTAATGACCGATTTGAGATATTCGATAAATTACATTCGACATTTAATCCTAGTCGGCTGTGAACAATACCATTTTGACGAATGTATCGAATGTGTCAAATGTCTCGAATCGGCTGCCAACTTTTCACTCGTATAGTGATTCAGCATTTTTACTCAAATCAAAATGACACAATTTTTACATACCCATTTGCGTTAAAATCCTACTCACTCGAACAGAAACGCTGCATCGCTGCCTTGCCGACATATGCCCTGATGTTCATACACACTACATACATTACAGCCTGTCTCTGTTCTCCGGCTGAGACTCAACAGTCAACACACCGCCCTGCCCCAGTGCCGTATAAAAGCGTGCCGAGCGTCGGGGTCGGAGCCGCCCCCTCGCCCCTCGCCCCTTCTAACATGGCCCTTGCGTGACGTGTGTGACACACAGCGTCACTAATTAAAGTGACGCGACCGAAACAGCGGCGGCGTGACACCGCTTTGAGCCGACCCCCGCCACAGAGGCTGTCACGCGAGCGGTGCAGGCGCTATTGCAGCCTCACGAATGCTGCACACTTGATGAACGACCAACTGCCACAAGGCAGTGCGGTATATACCACGGTGCTGGGGTAAGCCAACAGTGACATGACGTGCAAGTTGAAAAGTCAGGTTCGCATATGTGCCCCGTGACAATTGGCATGGGTGTTATGACACCAAATTGTTTGCCACACTGCACTGTGCCAACTGCCAGCCATTCGGCCAATTGTCTTTGCTGCAAGCCCATTGCGCACAGCATGACTTTGGTCCACCCCAGGCAAGGACGCTTTCAATCATAATGAGTCAAATCAAACGTTCACAACCCAATTGGAATCCACCTAACAAGAACGTAGGAACCGGGGGGCAGGGGGGTCAGTCGCCTCCCAACATTTTCATATTTTAACATTGCGCCTAACGGAATTTGTGTCCGTTGGCGTTGCATGGAAGGAAATCGACTTCAAGATGCCTCAGCCCCCCCCCAACTTTCAGAAGGTTCCGGCGCCCCTGCCACCTAACTCATTCGCTAATCGCTAGTCTACCGATTATCGTTCCAAACAATGTGGTGTTCGACATGAGCTCTACATGGGCTGAAAGGTGCTTACAGTTTAAAACTTACCTCCTGCTACCGACATATCACTGCCTTGACCCATCTACCGTCCACACCACACACAGAGCAGCGACTGATGAATCCGCCTAGCAGCTGCCTCGGACACGTCTCGCTCTCAGTAGCAGAACAGCCACCCACACATGAGCAGAAACACGACCAGACAGCCAGCCAGCTGCGCCTGCACTGCACCGGAGCCTGTCGCCTTCTCTCGTCACCAGCTGTCCTTCCTCACACACTCGCTGCTGCCTTCTTCCGCCACCAACTGTCCTTCCTCCACCACTCGCTGCCGCCTTCTCTCACCACCAACTGTCCTTTCTACACCACTCACTGCCGTCTTCTCTCGCCACCAACTGTCCTTCCTCCACCACTCACTGCCGCCTTCTCTCACCACCAACTGTCCTTCCTGCACCACCACTCACTGCCGCCTTCTCTCACCACCAACTGTCCTTCCTCCACCACTCACTGCCGCCTGCTCTCGCCAACTGTCCACACCACCCCGCGTGTTTCCCAGGACATCTCGCGCGATAAGACAGTCCCATCCCCTCCCCGCCCCGCCCAGCGTCCTATCTCGTTTCCGCCGAGCCGTGGACACTGCCAGTCCTGAGCTGCAGCCAGTTCCTCGGAGAGATTTGGTATGCAGAGTCACGTGCGCCAGCAGCCGGGAAACGCACCAAATTTGGTCACGTCGCGTCGCGCCGACCTTGTAAGCGGATGTGAGTCTCTCTGACTCAGTGGAATCGGGGCGGAAGTAGGAGTCCATTACGAACATAAGTAGTCATGAGATGTGACGTAGAACTGGAGAGAATGGCATGTCTATGCTTGTGTGATAAGTAATTTTATTAGATATAAGTTTGAATTTTGATGGTAATCGGCGTAATTCCTGTACCTATTGTTCGTTTTCAATGAACTCATTTAGGTATACTAGTGGATGCGTGGTTGTCGCAGGCGTGTTTTGCTGGTCCTTTCTGGACCCCACTCGGCTAAGCGTGGCTGGTAACACTTCTGTTAATGGCCCCCAGCATTCTAGTACCTTTTTCCTAGATTCTACGACCTGGTCTAACGCTGATAGTCTAGTGTTTACCACAACACATCAATATTTTTTCTTTTCAATCTGCTCTAGTTCTGCCCACCCATTTCATACTCATGTTTGCTACTAACTCGTCAGCGTGCATGATCATACATTTACTCAAATTGAATTTCATCTGCCATGCTTCAGAACACTCAACCAGCTTGTCCAGATCTGCTTGAAAAATATATTGATCATGCCTCCCTCTAATAATCCTGACAAACTTTTTTTAGATAGTCCGCAAATTTCAAGACTTTGCTATATTCTCAATTGTATTCACAAATATTATAAACAGCAACGAGCCCAGGACTGAGCCTTGTGAAAATCCACTGAGAAACGCCTTCTATTGTGATTCGTACCCATTTAATATAACCCTTTGCTGGCGTCCTGAAAGCCACGTTCCTATCCAATCCAGAGTCTTGCCCCCGATTCCATTATTTTTAAGCTGCACCCCTAGTCTTTTATGGGGACTTTGTCAAATGCTTTACTGAAATCAAGAAAAGATACATCTAGCTGATTTCCCTGATGAAAGCTATCTGTTGCAACATCCAAAAACTCCAGAAGAATAGTTAAAGGAAATAGTTCACCTTTAACCCTACACTACAGTCAGCTTGCAGCTGTCAGCTTACAGTCAGGTAAACTTAGCTTACAGTACAGTCAGCTTGCAGCTGGAGTTGGGAGTCTGTGCTAGCAAGCGAACCATTACCAACGATCGGTTCGCAATTCCCTATATACTAAATACAGTCACAAAGTGACAGCAGTCAAGGTTGGCAATATGCATTTCATTTTCATTGTAATGACGTCACGTCAAGTGCTTTTGTATATAGGAAATGCAAAGGAAACAAAGACTTTGACGTCACTTTGACGTCACAAGCAAGGCGAGTCTATCTTACGTTTTCGAACGTTTCGAACGCTTACTTTCGAATCTGATTGGCTGAGCCATTTGATTATTTCGTTTGACGTTAGGAACCCTGCGCAGAGAGAACGTATATCATTTTGATAAAATTAATCATACACGTCCTTCTGTTCTGAATCGGCTCGATGTATGTTTTTTTGCATTATTAAAAAAGTTGTATTTCAAAATATGATTAAATCGTGTTTGGGAAGAAAAATCCTAGGTGAACTATTTTCTTTAATTAAACCAGAACGGCCCTTCCTAAAGCCATGCTGGCAAATGTTACCTGATGCTAAAGTGTGTGTAAAACTACATTCATTTAAATAGTTTTGCTTCATACCGAGCTGTGCAACCAGAAAAAGAGTTACCTGAGGCTTGGCTCCAATAACATTCTGAATCCAATCTAAAAATATAATTTGCCACTACCTAAAATTAAAATTGCACGCCACTTCGCGGCGTCACATCAGTGGCCATCGTCATAACAAGGTCATCGACATCGTCTTCGGTTCGTCGAAACGCTGAATTGAATGAATAACATTAAGCCGCTTATCCTCTACGAGACCCAACACCTATATTTCTCGGTTTTATCAGGCAAACCATAAAAAAATCGCAAGCGGCGTTAAATAACATAATACCTACTATAACATGAAAATCATCATTCCAAATTCTGAAAATGCTTAAATACACTAATAAAAATGGGGCAGCATTTTTTCGTCATTTCAGCCGACTCTCCACTCAAGAATATTATCGGTGACGCCCATCATCATGCGAGTTGATGATGATGATGATGATTTTGGTTTAAGGGCGCCTCAACTATAAAGTTATGTGCCGCCTATATCATCATGCGAGTTGGTATGAGATAAACGTTAAGATTAGTTGTATGTGCCATGCCACAGAATATCGCGTTTTATTGTGTGTGAATGTTTTTTTTTTTATTAAATAGATTCTTTCCAAAAAATCTTCAGAAAATGAGTTATTTCCGGAAAAAAACGACTTTACACCGAAAAAGTGCATTTTTAAGCTAAAATACCAAATTAAGGTGACCTGCCCAAATCCACGAAAGAAATGTGTATCTTTTTGCCCAAAAATGCCCTCCCCACGGAGAGTCTGGATCCGACAGTGGAAACGTGCGCACATTGTTCGTCTGCGTTCATCTGTGATGCCGTCAGTATTTCATCTGAAACAGTAACCCATTTGCGTTATCTTCCGTTTTGCAAAGGTCACCGTTGTCCGTAGATCTCGTAAAGATGAAATGTAAAGAGTGTCCCTATTGTTATGTAGATCTAATAAAAGCTCAGAGGCTTCTAGTGTCTATCATGCTTCATGTCTGGGCCAGGTCACCCAAAGGACAGCTGTCAGATTATGCCTCTGCATATCGTACGACTTCCCTTCCATCCTTTTCTACAGAATCGGTGGCAGGCATCCCAGCAGGGATTTCCCGCCTGTTATTTTTTGCCTCCTCTCTTCTTCTTGTCCCTCTCCCTATTCCTTTCCCTCTCTTTCTATCTCTAGTATTCTCTGCCCCTTTGATTTCATTTTCCATGTTTACCTTACCTTCGTAACAATTCCCTTCTCTGCCTCTGACCTTGTGACCTTATCGCAATGTCCTGCTCCTCTGTCCCCTGTCCTGTCCTGCTCTCCTGTCCTGCTCCCCTGCTCCTGTGTTTAATTCCATCGTGTCGCCGCGCTGTCCCCGAGGAAAACAAAGTCGTGTTTTCGCTCCAGCTGGATTGGCAGTCAGCGACCTAGTTTCGTTGAGGCAGCGCTGCTAAACGGCCCAATTGCTGACCTCGATTTCTGGAGACCTGGAG
>VOPJ01016554.1:160057-230678 GCA_014673585.1 Semibalanus balanoides
TGTTCACATATTTCACTGTTCTTGCTAGGCAGAGAGCCCAAAATCACAAGCGTTTTGGAAAAAAATCACTTTTCTTAATGTTGGTCTTGAATTACCTTTTTAAAGAAAAGTGTCTTAAAAATGCACAGTAATTGTCTTGAACTTGATGACACAATCACTCGAGACCGAGAGGTGTTGAGTGATCGTCGCACGGCATAGGCTGATCGGCCGTGCGATGTCGGCAGGCTCCTTTGCAGTCCAGTGCAGCTGATGGGGTTTGCCTCCAGGCAGATGATGTTGTCGGGGCAGAGCTGAACACTGGGACGATGCTGCTGGACGATGACTTGTCCAGTAGGGCCAGCACCCTAGCCGATAGCTTGGCGTAGAGGTGGCGCACCGTCACGGAGAACGGACGTTCCAGACTGCGATGTCACTGCAGCTGGAAAGGCTTGAGTCCATCTTGAGGGGCACAGGTCCCCTCAACCACCGCTGTCACCATTGTCGGAGAGCAATTGAGGAGACGTCCGAGCGGGCCGAGATGTGTATTACGAATCTCTCCCCCGCACAGCGCTCGCGTGCTGGGATGCTCCGTCGGTGAGGCTGCTCCCGAAATACCCGGCCGTCAGCTGAGGTGCCGGCCGGTGTGCGCCACGGCGAGGACGTGACGCGTCCAAATATAGGACAGTCTTGGCATGTTGCTCTCTTGTAATGTGATAATGGAGAATGCTTCTGTCCCACATAACTGTGCGCTGGAAAAAGTGTAAAATAGTCTTTCGGTTCGTTTTTCTTCATTAAGTTGTTGTCCATTATTTCTCATATTTGTCTCGAGATGATCAATCCTAATATATATATATATTATATATTATATATATTATATAATACATATATATATATGATAATACATATATATATGGGAAAATTTGTAATATAAAGATTGCTTATTTCGTAATACAAATTACGGTGACTTAAGCTTTTCATCCTTACACCAATTTGTGTTTACTTATTTCTGCTGAAATGACGTAATGTCGGCACCGTATGTCGAGAGATCTCATAAACTTGCACCTCTTTCAACAATATGCACCTCACCGTTCTCTCAGATCCCAGAACTCCAGTCAGTCGACCCTCTCCCTATTCAGCGTTTCGTTTATCAGACGTGACCTCTGACCTTTATGTCAACCGATGGCTGTTCGCCTCACAGACAGTGCACTGCCCGTTTGTAAGGCGAACAGCTATTTGTTGACACGGGGTCTTTACTATCATCGCTACTACAATGAGTAGCCTCTACCCAAGAGCCGCAAAATCCGGTTTACTAAGAGGCGCGACGGTAACAGGTCCCCTCAAATCATATTGGAGAACAAGGCATGGACGATGCCCATACAAAATTCAAAACAATATCTATATTTTGTATTGACTTACGTCTCCCTAAGGACCAGCCTCCTTGACTTGTTTGCGATTTCCAAACACGCCAGCGAAACACGCGAATATCACCAGGGATGACTTTCTCAAACAAGTCGACAATCATCAACATTTAGTAAAGATTGTCGACGTCATCGGCACAGGGTTCCCGTTCAAATACACTTGGACTGGCGAAGTTACATATTTCAAAACCAATCTCGAATTTATGTTTTATAAGACCATTGTGGTTGTTATAACTACTGCCATACATTATTTCAATGCCAAGCACACAACATGGCTATCTCAACTCAAATATAATGTTAAGTTGGGACAGTCCCTTTAATGCATGTGTCATTTAACACCTGTCGATCCCCAGGACCGGGAACTACCTGTGCTCTTCAAACTGATGATATAGCTTCAACATCAAACGGATGTAACGGCGGAAAAGTGTCAGCTCTTTTGATTGGCGGCACTAGAGACAAACAATACGGAGGCCTCGATGTCGGCAGGGTGAGTAGCGCTGCTCTTGACCTGTGCACCATGACCACTTCCGGCTCACGTGATGGAGCTCTGCTATCTGCTCTGAAACGGAACCGACAAGAGATCGTTTTTGTACCTATTGATTATGTCACTGGCGCTTTCTCGAAGGCAACACATACAAAATGCATGCATTACACAAAAAACATGATAGCACGTCCAAAGATATGCACATTTGTAAAGCATTCCGAGAATGATAGCACAATGTTTGGTAAAATATTTAACAGTATATTTGCATGCACTGACATACAAATTGAGCATGCGGAACAGTTCTCTTACCCTAACTACACTAAATAATGTCATAAGATTTTAAAACTATGATTTACTAACCCCATTTTTAAGAAACAGGTTACAACGAGAGGAACTGTTGTCAGTTCCATAGAGATCATATATGGTCAGTTCGCCATGGCTGGCTCACAATGTTACTCCTTGATCAAGTGATATAATATCTTACCACTTTGGTCGTCGAGCTATGTTAAACAAATCATTCATAGTCACGATCAGAATTGTGCCTGGATCCCGAAGGGGATTCTGGAATCTTAGTGGATCCCTGGGTATAAAAACATAAATATCTTGGATTCCATTGGATCCCTCTGCGTAACATGCATGAAGATCTGAAATCCTTCTGGAACACTCGGCGAAAAATGCTCCAGGAAATGGGATCTCAGTTGATCTCTAATTTAAAACAAGCCTTATATCTCGAAACAAGAGATGCCAATACTTAAAAATGTAATTATTTTGCGTATGTAGTATGTATTATGTAAATAATTAGTACCTGCAGATTACTTTTTAAGTTGTACCATAGACTTCTCCATACCATAGACTTCTCCATGTATGAAGAAGTCTATGGTTGTACCTTTTAGCAGACATAGATATTGCAATTAATTTTCAAATATATTTTCAAAATATATTTTCAAAATATATTTTCAAAATATATTTTCAAATTAATTTCCAAATTTCGAGTTGGTTAAACCGCGGGCCAATGAGCCTCGGGATTTGCCACGCCCTACTGAGGGTTATTTCAACCTCCCTTCTAACTTGGCTCCTATGGGACGTAGACCAAAACCAAAACAGTGATCGATAGGTCGTCAGAAATAATTTAGAAAGTATTTTGTATTTTTTATCAGGTCAAAATTTAGGTCACCAGAAGTCATCAAAGATACAATTTTCCAGTTTTAGGACATCGCTTTAGAGACCCCAATATATCTCGCAAACCATGTAAGTGAGGAGCATTTTTTTTTTTTTTTTTTTTTTTTTATGTAAACGACAATGTCCTATGAGCATGGCTGGAGTCTCAGCCGAAACGCCATTGGCTGGGGGGGGGGGGCGAAAAACGCCCCTCGTATCTCCCGAACCATAATCGGCAGCGGGACGCGCGGACGCATCGAAAGCTCTCAACGATATCACTCTTGAGCGTACTCGGAAATTTATGAATAAGGTCATATAGTCAGTTCACAGTCAGGTCAAGGTGCAAATTGGTAGTTAATTAGTTCTTTAGCCATACTTATCGCCATCCAAGCCGATATATTGAGAGAAAATGCACACAGGTGCTCTACCAATGTATGGTGCATCGTCTCGTTATAAGCAAAAGTTGTAATTGGAAGCAAAGATCAAGGTCAAGGTCAGGTTCAAATTCGGTCACTATTGCAAAAGAGATCAGCTTGCGAACATGTTCTTATGGCTTATCTTACACAAATACTCGATGTATAGCCAGCCATTTTGGCAGATCTGACCCGATATAAGGTCAAGTTCAGGTCATAAGAGGTCAAATTTGGAAATATATAAATCTAAATTAAAAATGATATTATATAATCCAGTTTTGTCTCAGCAACACAGTGGTACCATTCATTTTTATGTATCTGGTCGATAAAACTCCCAAAATGTACTTTCAAAAAGTTAAGACATGAGGTAATCATACTTGAGGAGCAATCAGTGATTCAAAAATAGAGATATGGCTTTGAAATTCGGTTTGGGTAATTTAAATTTGCGGTTCTCTTACAATCTTCTGGTTTTTTGAAACTTTTTTAAAATGTTGATTTTGTGGGCATTTTTTCCCCATTTTTTTTCGGGGGGTCAAATTCAAAACTTTCAAAAATCCGAGATAGCCATTGTCTACCCCTTGCAATTTGCTATCTTTTGATGTTTTTTAATTGAATTTTGCTTCAGGAATGGTCTAGTTACAGCCTGTTAGAGCTTAGCTGATATTTGTGCTAAAGTGGTGTGTAGTGACGTCACTAAATTTGATATAACTCGAAAAATTTCGACGATTTTTAAAACCAGTAAGACGTCTTAAACGGCGAAGGACGAGCGAGTCCGAATAAATCCGCGTCAATTTATCACCCGTCCTAACGGAGGAGGTTCGTCTTGTGCAAAGCATGCATTTGAATTATTTTCGCTGTGTTGTTTTTGCCGTCGCAAATAGATCCGAACTAAATCGATACTTTCAACGAAATAGGTTTTGAAGCGTTATTTTAAATTGGGCAATTATATAGGCTTCGTGTTTGTAGGCAAAAATTCATTTTGGGGTGGGTATTAGATGGATTTCGATTGCGCTTTACAGCCGCATCATTTTTATCGTCTAGCACCCTTTGGTTTTGACGCTACGGCGGTGTAATTAAGGAAATATTATCAAATCGTTAACAAAAAATATTTTAAACAGATTTTAACAGTGAAATACTGCATGCAAACCTAAATATCTGAATGCATTTTAGAGACGGTACATTGGTCTACAGATTGGTGTTTGTTTCATCGCTTCACATCCCATAGGTGCTGGCACTATTTAACATGTTGAAGACGTCATAAAACTATGAATTTGACGCTGTGCTATAGCGCAGTAACTTTGCAGCGTACACGCGCCGCTGATCGACACATAGTGCATACGCGGGCGATCGTTTCTCTGACGCAATCTGTGTTGACCCGTGTCTTTGCGACTTTTTGTTTTGCCAGATATAGGTCCGGTATTGCAACGATGATTTTGTAGGCAATTTTTGTGGACGGAACAGGGGCTGGCACGTGCGCACGTGCAGCGTGACCCAGAGTTTGACCCGCTCCAACATTTTGCCAGAGGTTGGTCTCCAGCCTCACACAAATTTTTGGCTTTATAGGTCAGCCAGTTTTCTCAGCGTACAAGCAGGATATTACTTTCGACCACAAACCCTGACGCGGCACGTGTCACGCGCCGTTGCCTGACCCATTAATGAGAAAAAACTGTCAATATTCATAAATGTCATTGCATGGGGCTAGTCTGATGGCCGAGAACCGCTTGCAATCGGAATGCGGGTTCAAAAGATATTAAGACTTTTGACCAGCTAGTCGCGGTCTGGCCCGGCACGGGCCCGGCCGGGTCGGCGCTTATATGTGATAAAAATCCGATATTCAATGAGGACTCGCTCCGCGCTTCGCGCTCGCTCGTAAAAAAGTTGCATTGAAGACGCCAAATTGATGTAGGATAAGGTACCCGAAGTTTGACTTTGATAGCGCTGTTCGTTTGTGAGCTATTGTGAAAATCCCTGAGGGGGAGGCGTTTTTCGCCCCCCCCCCAGCCAAGGGCGGGTTAAGATCAGGTCAATAGTTTAGGATATAGAGGTCATAAAAGTAAAAAATATTGCTATTTTACCAAAATAATTTTCGAAAACAACTTTTTTACCGACCAACTATTTCACAATACTGTTTAAAACATCGTGTTTGTGTTGTCAAATGTCAAGGCGCCTTTAACCCTATTCCCTGCGGGCAGCTGGAATTATGTTAACCTGCAGTGTGGCAGGTTCTGCCCACCAGAGATCTCAAGAACCACTCTGCCGATTTTGATGGGACGGACATCATTCGATTCGTTGTGGCAAAATCGTTCTTTTTGTACCCTGACATATCTTTTTTATTTAAAAATAGGGGGCCAGGGGGCAACAAATTTGCAAATTTGGTGTGTTTTTTTTTTAAGTCATTGCGGCCATGTGATTCGACATATTTTCATGCACGAAGCGTTTTCGAGCTCCAATGGCATGCTCTGCAATATATGAAAGGGAAAATTACAAAAATGAAAAATCATAGGCGTACTCAGGGTTAAAAAATGAAGGAGGACTTTCTAATGAAAAATATGCGCTGTTCGTGATTGTTTGGGACGATAGGAACGTCAAATTTTGGATTTGTTGCTGTAATTTGTTAAATAAAATATATTGGGTATAGGCGGATCCAGGTAAACAACGTGGGGGGCACCATGTGCGGGACGCCTTTTATCATCGTACTAATTTTAAGTTGGACCTAATTTGACTTAGGATGTCGCCTCCCATTTGATGTCCCTGAGTGAGCCGCCTCTGCCACCAAATAGGTATAATCCAAGTATGTATGATTTTTATAGCAGTGACCTAGTTTCTGACGCCTTTATTCCACCACAAACTACGAAGGAAGTATGCGCCGCACAACCGAAATCGTAACGACCTCCCCAAAAGATGAGCTTGGAGCCGCCTATGCTGGTCAGATGTTTTCAAAATTTAGACACGATACGCAACATTCAATTTTAGTAAAAGTCCGAAAGTTTCAAGACGATAGACGTAACGGTTCAGAAGTGGTGTGCAAAAACTACCGGGGGACCGGCTAGGTGCATCCGCGGGGCAGCTGGTAAAAATTTGATAGGGCCGTCGGCGGCCCCTTTGTTATAGTGTAGGAAGTGGCGACGACCCAGGCGGCGGCCCCGCTAAAACCGACAACCTAGATTATGTTAAAGGGAATGTTTCACCTCTCTGATAGTTGTCCAATGTACGCCGCTTGTGATGCAAAATATGAAGTAATTGCTGCCGAACACGATTCTGACATTTGTTTCTCACAAACAGTGCCTCAATTTAATGAAAAACTAAGTTTTAGTATTTGGGCGATGACCGTCATATGAAGGAAATTTGCGGAAATAGAGAAAAACCTTTCACCTGGGCTCTGGCTCTGGCTCTGGCTCTGGCTCTGGCTCCTGGCTCTGGCTCTTGGCTCTGGCTCTGGCTCTGGCTCTGCTCTGGCTCTGGCTCTGGCTCTGGCTCTGGCTCTGGCGCTTGCTCTGCTCTGCTCTGGTCTGGCTCTGGCTCTGGCTCTGGCCTGGCTCTGGCTCTGGCTCTGGCTCTGGCTCTGGCTCTGCGCTCTGGCTCTGGCTCTGGCCTCTGGCTCTGGCTCTGGCTCTGCTCTGGCTCTGGCTCTGGCTCTGGCTCTGGCTCTGGCTCTGGCTCTGGCTCTGGCTCTGGCTCTGGCTTGGCTCTGGCTCTGGCTCTGGCTCTGGCTCTGGCTCTGGCTCTGCTCTGCTCTTGGCTCTTGCTCTGGCTCTGGCTCTGCTCTGGCTCTGGTCGGGCTCTGGCTCTGGCTCTGGTCTCTGGCTCTGGCTCTGCTCTGGCTTGGCTCTGGCTCTGGCTCTGCTCTGCTCTGGCTCTGGCTCTGGCTCTGGCCCTCTTGCTCTGGCTCTGGNTACTATGAAATAGCAGTTGACTCATAGTTATCGCTGAATTTACCCGTGCTATATTATTTTCACTGACCCCGGAAGCAGAACAATAGGCCAAATGTTACCGTTTTACGGTTTAAGCACATTTTTAGTTCCGATATTAATTAGCCGGAGAGCTTTAGCCTCTTTGCCTCGTAGGACATTTTGATAAAGCTATGTAGTGGTCCTATGTAGTGGATTAATCCTCGTTCTCTCTCTCTCTCTCTCTCTCTCTCTCTCTCTCTCTCTGCTCTCTCTCTCTCTCTCGCCTCTCTCCTCTCCTCTCTCTCTCTCTCTCTTCTTGCGCCTCTAGGCTCTGGCTCTGGCTCTGGCTCTGGCTCTTGGCTCTGGGCCTCTGGCTCTGGCTCTGCTCTGGCTTCTGGCTCTGGTCTGGCTCTGGCTCTGGCTCTGGCTCTGCTCTGGCTCTGGCTCTGGCTCTGGCTCTGGCTCTGGCTCTGGCTTCTGCTCTGGCTCTGGCATCTGGGCTCTGGCTCTGCTCTGGCTCTGCGCTTGCTGGCTCTGGCCTCTGGCTCGTGGCTCTGGTCTGGTGACTTCTGGCTTCTGGGCTTCTGGCTCTGGCTCTGGCTCTGGCTCTGGCTCTGGCTCTGGCTCTGGCTCTGGCTCTGGCTCTGGCTCTGGCTCTGGCTAAAGGAAAAGAAGCTTTACCCTCGCCCTACTCCCTCGCTCCTTAAGTGACCCCCTGAGGTTTTTCTTGCATAACTGTTTACACATGATGCTGATCTTGCTGAGATTTTTAGTAGCTGATCCTCCAACAATTATACGTATGCTGTCAAAATTTTAATAAAATTGGTTGACAAGTTCAGGCAAAAAATGACGTTTTAGTGATATCATGCACGTTGAAAATGATAAATATTGGACAAATCGTAGAAAATAGAGTTTTGAAGCAAATTGCAAACAGAAATCGTCTAAGATATAAATGACATTGTCTTTCAAATGGCAATTTCAAATTGTAAAAAAAAATGTTTTTTGTCCCCCCCCCCAAAAAAAAAAAAAAATCACTTGCAAAAATTCAGAATTTTTCGAAGCTTGTTCTTAAAAACCGGAGTATATGTGAAGAAATGAGTAAGGTAAATACTCAAACATAATTTCAAAACAATATCTCTCATTGTGACGGAGTGATGGCTCACTTAACCTTCCCATGCGGGGGGCAGATTCTGCCCCCGGTAATAGTTTTCGCACGCGTGCTTCTGAAACGTAGCGTCTATCGTCTGAAACCTTTCGGACTTCCTAAATATGAATGACGCGTGTTCTGTAAAATTGTGAAAAATCGTGCCAGCAGAGCGGCTGCAGGGTCATGTTTTTGGGAAGGTCGTTTCTGATGGCGGGTGTGCGGGCATACTTCCCTTCGTAAGTTTGCGGTGGAATTACTAAGCGGTCAGAAACTAAGTCGGATGCTTGTGCATCACGTATAAATTGGATTATTACATATTTGGGGCAGAGGTAGCACTCAGGACATTAAAATGGGAGGCGATATCTTCCATCAATTTGAGGCCACAACTTCAAATAAGCTGATTGATAAGGCCTGTTCCGCACCATTGTTGCCCCCACGTTGTTTACCTGAATACCGCCTATGCACAGTTTTAACATTTTGACATATATAACAGCTAAACAAACCCCCACATGTGACGTTCCCACGTCAAAACACTAAGGGAAAAAACACATATTTTTCATCAAAAATTCGCCCCATTTTTTATCCCTGAGTGCGCCTATGATTTTTCGTTTTTGTACTTTTCCCTTTCACACTTTGAAGAACATGACATTGGAAGCTCAAAAACGTTTTTTGCATGCAAATCGGTCGAATCACATTGCAACAGTGACCTTTTGAAAAACACCCAAAATGTTCGCATTTTTTGCCCCCTGGTCTCCCATTTTAGAGCAAAAATGTAATTTATGGATCCTAAAAGAAAGATTTTGTCACGACGAATCGAATGGTGTTTGTCCCATCGAAATCGCCGAGCAGGTATCTCGAGATCTCTGGGGGGGGGGCGGGAATCTGCCCCCCGCAGGGTTATCGTAATTCTGGCCGCCCGCACAAGATGCCCGCAGGAATAGCGGTTAAAGGGGACACTGGCCACCTTCCAAAAAGCTTCTCAAATGTACGCCACCGTTTGGGTGCAAAATATTGAATAATTGCTGCTGAACACGATCATGACATTTGTTTCTCACAAACATTGCTCAATTTCATGAAAAAAACGTTTTAATACTTGGGCTGATGACGTCATATGAAGGAATTTTTGGAAAAAAGATAAAACCTTCACGCTGCTATAAGTATGACTAGTGTGGCCAAAGGTAAAACAAGTCGACTGTAATAACAATTTAGCAAAGAGAGACTACGACATCGGCTCAGGGCCCCCATTCAAATACATTGGGGACTGGGGATGTTACAGATGTTCAAAACCCAACTCGAATTTCTCTTGTGATTCGACCTCAAGTGCGTTGTTTTAAAACTTATACCATACATTTAATTTCAATGCCAAGCAGCCAAAATGGCTATCTCAACTCAAATATAATGTTAAGGTGGCAGTGTCCCTTTAACTATCATAGTATTAACTCATGTATCAGAAACTCATGACGTCATTTTTAATTCTTTTTTGGGGACATTTTTTGACCAGACACAAATGAACAAACAATTTTTTGTATTTCTGTGACAAAACTGGTCTAGAAACATGTATTTGTATTACAATTATTAATTTCTAATTTTGAGATTTTCTGATCGCTGTTGTGGACCTGGACGTGATCGGGTGGAAGTAGCTAATGCTAATCGCTCATTGCAATTGTCATCTATGGCGACGGTTTCCGTCACCTAAGAGATTATTCACTAACCCAGACATAAAAATCCATTTATGGTCAGATAGCTTATTCAACGGCCAACAACTTGACGCCAACCAAATCATTTTATTTTCATAACTTAAATAATGACGACGGATAGAACAAAATCGATATTTTTTATATGGTCGATTTTGGGTAATTCACTTGACCTGGAAGATCACCCGTTGACCTGAAACCTAAAAAGCAGGTACCGTTAGATAATGGTTTGAGTTACTGAGAAATTTCCGTACGATGCTATTTTTAGAGCTTGCGTTTGGTGTCATCCAAAGAGATCTTGTCCAAATATAGGTCTCAACGAAAAACGCATTATCTTTATCAGTCCACATCTTGGAATGGATGAGTCATCATTTTTAGTCGTGCCAAGATATCACCAATCAGCTTGCAGAATCAAAAAATAATCGCACGTGCGGTTTAACCCTCGCCCTACTCTGTGTGGCTGACAGCCCCACAGAGTTTTTTTTCTTCTTAAATTGCTCTTTACATATGTTGCGCATCTTTCTGAAATTTTCAGTAACTGAGTGTGCAACAATTATACGCACCCTTCCAAAAATTTGTTTAAATTGGTCACATTGTTTTGGAGATAATTACGTTTTGATGACGTCATGTTTGTAAAAACACGATAAATGTTTGAGAAATCATAGCAAATAGAGTTTTGCTTCATAATGCAAACTTTAAACAGACAAGACGTAAAATAACAATTTTTTCTCATGGCGATTTCGGATTTTCATATTGTTTTGTTTTTTGACCCCCCAAAAGTAAAAAAAATGAATCCCCACAAAATCAAAATTTTCAAAGATATTTAAAAACGTGAGAGAACTGACGAAAAACAATACCCAAACAAAATTGCAAAGCAATATCTCTATTTTTGACTGAGTGATGGCTTCCTAAGTGTAACGAAACTTATTGACGTCATTTTTTAAATTACTTTTTTTTTACTTATTGCAATACGAACAAAAAGTACTTTTCTGCGTATCAAGCGAGCTAAAACTGGCCTAGTGACATGCTTTTTATTGCATCTTCATATTCTAATTTTGAGGCTTTCTCTGATCGCTATCCCTGGACGTGATCGAGTCGGGGTTGCTAATGCTAAATCTGCCCATGCATTATCATCGTGGTGAACGCTCGTGACCTAGAGAGAGGTCATAAAACCGTAAGCCACAGACTAAAAAATCGGATATATGGCGACTAGCAATCAAAGAACCAAAACTTGACGCTAACCAAAATAATTTTATTCTTCATAACTCATTATTAATTACGACGGCCTGAGGCAGCTCGCTATTATTTGGATGTGGTCGATTTTGGGTCATTCAATTGACCTGGAAGTTAACCCAATGACCGGAAACAAAAATATATATACTCATGGTTCGCACATGACAGCAACTGCGGTTTTTACCGCCTTGCTCTATTTGCGTTGCGTTTGGAAGTTAGCTGGGGGGGGGGGGCGTCCAGGCCTCCCCCATAGGGCCGAAGGTGAAAACTGCTCCCCGTCAGGCAGGCGTTCCCAACACGTGATATAAACAACATATGATCTTCTCATCCTTATGACACCTCCCCCGGTATTTTAGTTCTGAGATTTTCGTGGCTTGGCATTTAAATTAATGCTAATGGCTCACAGGCTATACCCACCCACGTTAAAAAACACGAGGTCCGACATCAACACCCAATAATTTAGTTAGGGCTCTTGCACTCTCCTGCAAAATCAGGGGTCCCAGTGCTATTTGAAGCGGGGACTGAGCCGATGTCGTCCGTTTCCTCTCTTTAATGTTGATATAGTCGACTTTTTACTTTTGGCCATCACATTTGCCATCCACAACTAGTCATCCATCATGGCCCAGTGAGGTTTTCTCCTCTTTTTCCAAAACATTCCTTCGGAGACAGAATCGAGCTCCCAGCACAAATATACGTATTTCCTTAATCGAAGATGGCCTAGTTTGAGGTTGTCTTGTTGAATATGCTGCAAATATTAAGAAAAATGTGGCTGATAACGCTGTCACACATCATTATGCTAAGAATATATAGATATTTTCATGTAAGTATTTATTTATAAAGCCACTCTGATGTAGTGAGTCATTCTAGCATATATTGGCTCCTATGGAAAGCATGTTATTTCCCGTGGCAAATATAAATGGTTAAACGCTTTCCTATGACTTTCTGTTTACACCAAACTACTCGGAAATTCATGGAGATTTTATGCTGTGTAAGTTCACAACACAAAGCATCTCCTTAATATCCTCTGAGCACAGTTCGAGATGGCTAGTTCGGGCTGAGCCAGCCGCCCCCACCTCAACTACCAGCTGCTTATACAAAGGCTACCTGCGCTGATGGTCCCCGCACGTCACAGCATAGCAGTTCCCACGACTGTCTTTACCCCCAGGTAAAATACCGTTGTAACAACGTGTATGAAATCAAGGTTGGAGATTTACGTTTTAACAGCGTTGCGGGAACAACGCTCGTGAATTTAATTAAAGTTGTATAAACGTCGCTGTTAAACGTTACGCAACGTTATTGTTACGATCCAAACTTTGTTTTAGTAACTTGGGGAAGAAATAATCGCAATGTGGTACAATAATCTATAAGCCATATTACACCATCTTACCTAAGATTAATGCAACCAGTAAAATCACGTTCGCTATGCCTGTCAAAAGTATGTTGTAACAACCGTTGTTTCCAACGTTTTGTGAGCGTGCACAAGGTAACGTTTTTGACAACGTTCTGGGATCTAAAAATTACAGCTCATCACACGTTGTGTAGCTGGTATTGCAAACCTTGTCACAACGGTAGCGAAACGTCAAATTGTTAGCTGGTTAGTTGCTTCTGGTCTGGAGATCTTTCTTAACTATTAACTCGTTAGTTACCTCCACAGGAAGCTGTTAGTGGCTCAAATCCAGAAGCTGCCCTCACTGAAACTGCCCAGAAACTAACACTTGCAAATCGACCGTGCCCTGAATGCTGTCTTTGAATAGGTTGCCGCGGTCCTGGAGCTTGTATGGAAAGAGATCTAGATCATCTTAGGTATCCGTTGGCTGTAGCATCTCGTTAAATGCTTGAAGCTGTGCCGTTAAGATTACTTAGATTTGGTCAAAGGTAAATTTCTCACATTTTAGTTTTATGGTTTTGGTTTCAGTAAAGTTCATGATTTAAATGAGCGATTGATTGTTTTGAAAAAAATCGCTACAATAGAATGACGACGTCTTTGGGATTTTCCACCACACCGATATACGTGATGCTTGAAGATTTTGGCCGTTGACTTCTATTTTTTACAAATTCAATGTGTCAAACCGAAACTGCTAAAAAACTACCTCAGGTATCATTGCGCCTGAACTATTGCTAAATTGCGTCACGACCAATCAGAGAGCAGGATGGTAAATTACGTAAATATACTTAATTATTTAAAATCCTGATAATTCAGGGGAATTTATATTAAATTGACAAGCTATAAAGTATTTTAAATTAAATTGCGTTCAATCAATTACATAAAAACAGGGGGTTAGGTAACCTGCAACTAGTTCATTGAGCACTGTTTGTGAGAAACAAATGTCATAATCGTGTTCGGCAGCAATTACTTTATATTATGCAGCACAAGCGGCGTTCATTTTATAACTTTTGGGAAGGTGGCAGTGTCCCTTTAAAAGGGTGTTATGTGGCGCCCGTTTTATGTATCATGATCACACTTTTTACCAGCCTTGTAACTGATGCCCGAATAGCTGTGCCAAATTTGGCCGCGCTGCGCTCCACCATTTTCCGCTAGGTATTACAAAAAATCGTGGGGAGAGGGTCAAAATACCCCTAGAGCGAGGGTTAACCCGCGCACCGACGGGGGTCTGAGCCAACCTAGAACTGACGGGGGGGGGGGGCGGATAACCGCCCCCTCCAGAGATCTTGAAAACTACGCAACGTAACGAGAAGCAGAAAACGGCGTGAGATAGGCCGTGACGAGTACTACAGTAAATACAAGATAATTTTGTGATGAGGTCAACATTGAGGTCACCAGAGGTCAAAAACGTCAAATTTTCCCATAATTCGAGTAAATTGAGCATTGTTTCACATAATCCGGGCTAGCTCAGTAACTAACATAGCTAGGAGCAATCCAAAACAGCACTGCAATGCTCTTGAAACACTCTTTCTGCAACATCTCCTCAGATTTGAGATAGGTTCAATAGTTACGGCTCCGGAGGTCAGCGAAGGTCAAAATGCTTAATTGTACTGAAAAAGTTTATTGCTATTAACTTCTTAGGTATAAAAGCTAGGGCAACGATTTTGCCACCATCGTGTTTTTCTCAACACGGCGCATCGAATCATATATCGTATGACTTAGCTAGGTCAAACTATAAAAATGTGACCTGACCTGACGTCATTTCAAGGTCAAGTCACATTATATATCAATCGATGGAGGTCGACAAGAGAAACAGAATGAAGAAAATCATAGCACTCTACCTTGTGTAGAAGATTAGGTATTGTACAAAAACCATATGCCCTGGGGGCACATTGGATTTGACCTTAAGGAGGTCACGGAATAAAAATAACAACATGCATTCTTATGCTTATCTTCAAAATAGTTATAAGGATGAAAAGTGACCATATTTAGCCAGGTTTTGTTCGATTGGTGCGCATTTCAATTTTCTCCCATAGACCTATAATGGGAGGTCAGAAAATCGACATGACCTCAGGTCACCGATATAAAAAACAATATAAGTGAACTATAGATACTTATGGTCTTATTACACACTACCTGCGCCCGCCTGCTATGCGAACGGCGGCTGGACAGCGTTCGTTTTCGTACCGTGCGGCATCGCTGCTAAACGCGTTGCCTGATGATGTGAGGGGGCTGGAACCGAAACGTTTTAAACGGGCGGCCCGGTCTTTCTTACGGCAATAGTTGACTACGATGTAAGTGTGTGTATGTATGTGTATGTATGTGTGTGTGTTTGTGTGTACGTTTGCGTGATAGTTTGCTTGGTTTCCATCGTGACGATTATGACTTCCCTACTGTTTAATTTAACCGACCCTTGACACATAATAGCCACGCATATTTGTGGAGTGTCTGTTGACGTCAATACATACATACATATGAGTTTCAAACTGATTGGTTCACCACTGTGGCTTCGGCAAGATGCCAAACTTTCAAAAACATGACTTAAGGTCAGGTCATTTAATGTGACCTCACAACGTGATCTTAACAGTTAGGAGGTATTTTTTTTAGATAGTGTGGGTAATTGATGCCCAAACAGCTGTGCAAAATTTGGCGGCGCTACGCACCGCCGTTTTCCCGCTAGTCACGAAAAACCTCGGGGGGGGGGGCGGATTCCGTCCCCTCGTGAGGCGGGTTAAGTCATCCATTTCCATTCGTGTAGATTCCATCATCTGGAGGACTTTGGGGAATTACATACATAACAAAATGCTTAATTTGTAGTGATTAGGATATCGCTGACTCGCAGCAGAAAGATGTATTTTTCATTCCAGTAAAAGTTTCGATTATTCCCGTGCCCAATGATTAACCCGCGCCCGGGTGGGCCTCCGAGACAACTTCGCCATGGTGGGGTGGGGGGTCAAAATGACCCCCCCCGTCTAACTCGAAAACGAAAAGAGATTGAAAGGCGCAGAAAAAAACGTTTAAAAGCTCTCAACGTGTACATTCGAATTTACAAGGACCATTTTTAGTTACGGTCAATATTGAGGTTACCAGAGGTCATCAAAGGTCAAATTTTCACAGTTTTTAGACTTCGCTTCGAACAACCCCGTATATCTCGTGAATTATGATAGCTAGGAACAAACAGTAAAAAGCAATAGAAAGCTAATTAAATTTTCCATCGCACAACGTGTCCTCAAAATTGAGCTCAGATCAATAGTTTAGGCTCCAGAGGTCATCGAAGGTAAAAAATGCAGTTTTTACGAGCGAGCGCGAAGCGCGGAGTGAGTCCTCATTGAATATCGGATTTTTCTCACATATAAGGGCGCCGGCGGGCAGACCGTGACGGCTGTCAGAAGCTTATATCTTTTGAACCCAGCATCCGCATGCAGCGTCTCGGCCATATGTACCCATGCAATGAATTATGATTATTGACTGTTTTTTTCTCATTGGATGGGTCAGCAGGCGGCGTGAACGTGCCGCGTCAGGGGTTCAGCAAGTATTATCTGCGTAGCTGAGAACGGCTGGACTATAAGCTAAAATTTGGTGTGAGGCCTTGGAGACGACACACTTGGCAATGTTGCACAGGTCAAACTGGGTCACACTCACGTGCCACCGTCACCCTGTTGTCCACGAAATTCTTGCAAAACATCGTTGCAAATACGGACCTTATCTCGGAACCAAAAGTCGCAAGAACGGCTAACCAATGCGTTAAGAACGATCCGCCGGCGTATGCACTATGTGTGATCAGCGGCGCGTGTAGTGAAAAGTTACTGGTTATACCAGGCGCAAATTATAGTTTAAATGACGCTTTCCACAATTTAATCATGCTCCGCACTATGGGACGTGAAACGATGAAACAAAACAATCTGTAGACACTGTACGTTCTAAATCATCAAAAATTATGTTTTGCATGCAGTTTTCACTGTTAAAATCTGTCTTGTAATATTTTTATTTAGATTTTATAATTCCTTTTCACCGCGTAGCTTCAAAACAAAGGGTCGTTAGACGATACAAATTGATGCGGCTGTAAATGCATCAAATCACATCTATACCCACAAATGAATTTTTGCTTTAAGACATGATTAATTCAAATTTACATAAGCTCAAAATCTATTTAGTTTTAAAGTATCGATTTAGTTCGGATCTATTGCGACGGCAAAAACAAGCGAAAATAATTTAAATGCATGCTTGGCACAAGACGAGCCTCGTTGGACGGGTGATAAATGACCGCGGATTTATTGGACTCGCTGTCCTTCGCCGTTTAGGCGTCTTACTGTTGGTAGATTTGTTGTTCTTTAACAACTTTTTATCTAATAATGATGAGCAATGACTTTAAACCATCGTGTTCCGTCTCGCAGTGCGCTTGATACATATGCCATGTGACCTGGGTAAGGTCAATTCTAATTTGACCTCAGGGTAAGGTATTATGGTGCTGGGTAGGTCATGTTTGGCATATGGNGAGGGTGTTTTAGATGGGAGTGGTTTTTTGCAGACTCTTGAAAGGGTGTCGAATAGGAGTCATTTTTTTCTCAGTGTAGGAGAGATACAATTTTGATCATCCAAAGTTTTTTTTTGGTGCCGTGTGTACATTTAGACTGTCAATTTATATATTTACAATATATTTTTGCACCATTTCAAAGACGAGTGGACAAAATTCAGGAAAAAGAAAAGATTGCATTAATGACAATTCACACCAACTTTGAAAACGCTTCTACACCCATGTTATTAACGTACAAGCCCATCATAAGCGACGGAGCAGTCAAGATATATTTAAATAAGCAGTGGTGGGCAACTTCCGTTACTCCGTTACTCCGTTACTCCGTTACTAACAGAACTACTTTTTCAGTAACGGAGTAACGATCTCGTTACTTTTAAAAAAGGTAACGAACCAAGTAACTTTCGTTACTTTATAATTAAGTCCGTTACTCCATTACTCCCTTAAATTTTGTGTTGAAATAATGGGCCGGTGTGAAAAGGACGGACACCACTAGTGGGCAAAAATAGAAGTGGCATATATAAACCGATCTCTTACCAAACGAATCTTATCTCAGGTCATCTGAGGTCAGTGACATTGGTTTACCCGTGTGCGAAAATGACCCCAGTGGAACATATTATTATGTAAAATGGATGCCAAATTGGAAATCAACGTCATAAAATACTATTGAAATTGACAGCTCTGTCAATTTCTAGGGCATTTTGTGACGCTGATTTCAATTTGTATACTCTATTGCTATGGCCTCTAGGCCATCAAAGTTATTGCATTCATTTTATATCCATTTTATAAGTAAATCAAGTCATATAACGTCAAAACTTGAATTGGATTCATCTTAGCAAAAACGCAAGTTTCTAGACCGGCCTTGTCTCAGAAATACAGCGGTGACATTTTTGTGTCTCTATCTGGTAAATAAAAGTAAAGAAAGGAAACTTAACACAAATGACGTCATAAGTTTTGTATGCTTAGTGAGCCATAAGTCGGTCCCCAATACAGATATGCTTTGAAAATTTGATTTGGGTATCACCCATACTCATTACTCATTGTATTCAATTTGAATTATCTTCCATTTTTTGTGAAAAATGCTGTAAGCAATAATCAGTTTTATTTAATTATTTGAAAAGGTATATTTTTTAATCCGAGATCGTTATTCGAGGCGTTTTTTTGGCAATTTACTTAAAAACTTTGATTTTCTATGATTGTTCAAACATGTAACATCTTCCACAAAAAATGGCATGACATGACGCCATTAAAACGTCATTATCTCACAAAGAACTACATCACTTTCATCGAAATTGGGTGAGAAAACGTAAAATTGATGTGGCGCAGATGGTAATATAAGCTTCACGTCAATATCTGACACCGCTTCTTAGTTATGGAGAAAATCCGGGAGGTGGCAGATTCACCCCCAACATTACTTAAGTGCGTTAAACTTAAGTAACGGAGTAACGAACTTAAGTAGCTTCCGTTAAATTTGTCCCAAAGTAACGGAGTAACGAGTAACGGAACTACTTTAATGAGTAACGGAGTAACGAGTAACGGAACTGCATTTTAAGTAACGATGCCCACCTCTGGAAATAAGACACATAATGAAAGCAAAGTCAGAACCGTTGGAGAGAAGGGGAGAGACAGGAACATTGGTAAAAAAAAAATCAGCTCTCTATGCATTAATCATAAAATTATCGACAATGAACAGTGAACATGACAAGAACAACAAATCGATATCTCGTTTCAGCCCCATGCAGTAATCTGGTGTTATTACCTAGAAAAATCACACTTGTATGTGGGATCTTTGTACAGGCAGAGCGTCATTGATGAGCTGTTTGCGCGCATCATCTTCTCCGCGTGTGAACGACTCTCCCGTGGTATCTCTCTTCTCGCGTGTGAACGACTCTCCCGTGATATCTCTTCTCCGTGTGAACGACTCTCCGTGGTATTCCTCTTCCTCCGGTGTGAACGACTCTCCCGTGGTATCATCTCTCCTCGCGTGTGAACGACTACTCGCCGTGGTATCATCTTCTCCGCGTGTGAACGACTCTCCCCGTGGTATCGATCTTCTCCGCGTGTGAACGACTCTCCGTGGTATCATCTTCTCCGCGTGTGAACGACTCTCCCGTGGTATCATCTTCTCCGCGTGTGAACGACTCTCCCGTTGTATCCTCTTCTCCGCGTGTGAACGACTCCCCTGTGGTATCATCTTCTCCGCGTGTGAACGACTCTCCCGTGGTATCCTCTTCTCCGCGTGTGAAAACGACTCCGCGGGATATACTTCTCCGCGTGTGAACGACTCCTGTGGTATCATCTTCTCCGCGTGTGAACGACTCCCCTGTGGTATCACTCTCCGCGTGTGAACGACTCTACGTGGTAATCGCTCTTATCCCGGTGAACGACTCCCTGTGATATCATCTTCTCCGCGTGTGAACGACTCTCCCAAGGGGGGGGGGGGGGGGGGGGGGGGGGGGAGGGGGTTTTGGGCATCTTCTCCGCGTGTGAACGACTCCCCCGTGGTAATCATCTTCTCCTCCGTGTGAACGACTCCCTGTGGTATCATCTTCTCTCGTGTGAAAGACTCCCTGTGGTATCATCTTATCCGCGTGTGAACGACTTCCCCTGTGAATCATTTTTTCTCCGCGTGTGAACGACTCCCCTGTGGTATCATCTTCTCCGCGTGTGAACGACTCTCCCGTGGTATCCTCTTCTCCGCGTGTGAACGACTCCCCTGTGATATCATCTTCTCCGCGTGTGAACGACTCTCCTGTGGCATCTTCTCCGCGTGTGAACGACTCCCCCGTGGTATCATCTTCTCCTCCGTGTGAACGACTCCCCTGTGGTATCATCTTCTCCTCCGTGTGAACGACTCCCCTGTGGTATCATCTTCTCCGCGTGTGAACGACTCCCCTGTGGTATCATCTTCTCCGCGTGTGAAATGACTCCCCTGTGGTATCATCTTATCCGCGTGTGAAACGACTCTCCTTGTATCAACTTCTCCTCCGTGTGAAACGACTCCCTGTGGTATCTCTTATCCGCGTGTGAACGACTCCCCCGTGTAATCATCTTCTCCCTCCGTGTGAACGACTCCCTGTGGGTATTCATCTTCTCACGCGTGTGAATGACTCCCCTGTGGTATCATACTTATCCGCGTGTGAAACGACTCTCCTGTGGTATCACCTTCTCCTCCGTGTGAACGACTCCCCTGTGATATCGTCTTCTCCGCTGTGAACGACTCCCCTGTGGTATCATCTTCTCCGCGTGTGAACGACTCCCCTGTGGTATCATCTTCTCCGCGTGTGAATGACTCCCCTGTGGTATCAGTGCCCTGAGACCGACTAATCAGTGATCTGTCTCCCTGGCGACACGCTATTGTCCGTTTACTGAGAGCCGACATGTGTCGATTGTATGATTCTGCCGCGGGAATACATTGCTCCGGGTATCTCCCGGGTGACGGTAATTTGGTGACGTTTGGCTGCACGGAAGCTTCTGATCACCCATGTGTCGTGTTTTGTCGGCAGTGACAAATAACTCCGATGTCCTGGTTTTCCCAAGCTGACCTGCCTCTGTTTGCTTTTACCAAGCTGCTCTGCTTCTGTTAGCTCATCAAAAGTGCGCACATTGCACAACCCTTCGGCTGTTGTCGGGCCTTGGCGGTTTCTGCGATTTTCGGAGCTTGTGTGAGACCGCACCCAGCACTTGCTACCCACACGTGTCCCAGCAGTGGGGCTCTGGCCAATACTGCCGGCAGGTGAGCCGTGGTGGCAGCGCAGTCGACCGGAGACGGCCGGCCGGCACACCAGAGATGGTTGGCCGACGGACCAGAGACAGTCGGCCGACAGACCAGAGATGGTCGGCCGACAGACCAGAGACGGCCGGCCGGCAGACCAGAGACGGTCGGCCGACAGACTAGAGACGGCCGGCCGGCAGACCAGAGACGCCCGGCCGACAGACCAGAGACGCCCGGCCGACAGACCAGAGACGGCCGACTAGCAGACCAGAGACGGCCGGCCGGCAGACCAGAGACGGCCGACTGGCAGACCGGAGACGCCCGGCCGGCAGACCAGAGACGCCCGGCCGGCAGACCAGAGACGGCCGACTGGCAGACCAGAGACGGCCGGCCGACAGACCAGAGACGGCCGGCCGACAGACCAGAGACGGCCGGCCGGCAGACCAGAGACGGCTGCCGACAGACCAAGAGACCGGCCCGCCGAACAGACCAAGAACGGCCGCCGAACAGACCAGAAGAGGCCGGGCCGACAGACCAGAGACGGCCGACTGGCAGACCAGAGACGGCCGACTGGCAGACCAGAGACGGCCGGCCGACAGACCAGAGACGGCCGGCCGGCAGACCAGAGATGGTCGGCCGACAGACTAGAGACGGACGGCCGACAGACCAGAGACGGCCGGCCGACAGACTGCAGCGCCCTGCCGGTCAGCCGATGGATGCGGCGCACGCTCATCCCATTATCGTTATTTATGCCGCCTGTCCATATCATGATTAGCTGGGAAGTAGCCCGCAGAACACTGCGGATAGAGCCGGTTAGCCGCGGCCATCCCGATATAGGACAATGGCTGGCCAGGCCATCCTGTGGTTAAGGCGACTCGCTCGCCGAAAATGATCTACTTAAGCCCAATCGACACTGGCTGACGTCAGGAATACGTCGTGAGTAGTGTGTAATGGTTCTGATAGTGAGCCTTTAATATCACACTCCTGAGATTGGCTGTCTATTCAAAACCAATGAACATTGAATGTGGATATTCAAACCGAAGTGACGTTTGTATGTTCTATGTGATCCATGTCTGGACTTTGCACATTTTCAAGACGGATGGACCCGATATTTTTGCTTTTATTTAGCACTGCATATAACTGTTAAAATATTGAAACTATTGCAGAAGACAAAAGGATTTGATTACATCTACACATACAGATTTTACCAAAGCTCTCCCTTGCTTGAGAGCCAGTGCATATCTGATCAAACGCACAAATTAGGAAATTTAAGATTGTTTCTGAATTAGCGTTGCGGTTCTAAAGGAATAAATCATCATGTAATAAATGCAACTTTTAGAGGACTTAAAGTGGATAGAAAGACACTTATTAACATTTGAATCTGGCTATGGTGTTTTATTTGCTTTGAATACGAATGTTTGATACCAAGCCGGATTTAAGTGGAAGTATATCAGCAAATTCCCAGATTTTGAAAATAAAGGATTCAAAAGATAAATAGAAGACCGCTTTCAAATGAGCGCACGAAACTATTGCCACTAAAATATTCATGAATCATGTAAAGGTCACTCAAAGTCGGTGTGAATAGGAATGATCTGCCACCCCACCATTATGCATCTGTGGGCGGGCTGATTGGTGCAGCTGCGTTTGAAAAGTAGACGGGACGCGTCATCTGATGGCTGATCTCTCAAATGAACAGGATTTGCTAACACTCGTCCCATAACGACGGTAGCTGCATGCTTAGCAGCAATCCACGAGAATGAGCAGTCGACACTAGCTAATGTCCTCAGCCGCTCTTTGAACGCTGCAGCTTAATTACCTTATCGCCAATATACACTATACAGGCGGTCTTACCCAAAGCCGATCAATAATTATAAATTATGCCTGCATGTACCGATTGTAACGGGTTTACAGCATTCCGGATTTTTCGGTTGTCCAATGACCATCTGAGTTTTGTAGAGTTTAATATACCCCTGCTGCTTAGTATGGTGCCGCTTAAGAGCTAATACATTATTTAAGATTAGAATAATGGTGTTCACTGAAACATGTGAAACTAAAGGACATACCGTAGCCCTTAAGCCCTTAAGATGGAACGTGTAGAGTGTGAGCGTATTATTGACGAGAAGCCTTTAATCTGACATTCCAAGAGTGGTTGAGGGATTGTATAGTTTCGAATGCCCATTCATGAGATCAAAGATAAATATAAGTCTTCAGGGTAATTTTGTGGTAGCAATTATCTGTCAAATGATATCAATTGATTGCCATGCGGAATCCTTCGAAAACTACATACAGAAAAGAGCTAACCTATTTGATTTGTAAACGCACTGGTGCCGCCCCGCGCCGGTCGCTAGCTTTGGGAATTGCCAATAACTGCGTTGGTAAAGTGGGTTAATTTCGCCCCACGCAACCCCTCGTACCCTGGGGAGCAGGCTTAGCCTCATAGGTATCACCTCGCACTATATTGTCAATATCGCTTACTGAGCATTCAGCACCAGCACTCAGCAGTGGCGCTAGAACGCTGAAAACATGTTTCCAGCAATGGTGCACTATACAGCCGCTATACAGTCCTTGATGGAATCAATCTATCGAATCATTGGTCGAATTGGCCAAGTCACCTGCATTGATTCTCTAGGCTTTGGGAAACGTGTCTTCCATTTTGTGTAATGCAATAATACGTTTTCTTTCCTACTTGTAGATTCCTTGCATATGTTTCAATCAATCGAATCATTGATCAAATTGGCCAAGTCACCTGCATTGATTCTCTAGGCTTTGGGAAACGTGTGTCTTCCATTTTATGCACGGGGCAATGCTTTGGGGCATCGCCGGACCGAAGGTTGTTGTTTTTTATCCGACCGCCAACTCCGCCCGCAAACGAAAAAAAAATGCAAACGCCGCCAGCGAACGCCAACCGCAAACGACAGCACCCGCAAACGCCACCCCCGCAAACGCCGCCTCGCAAACGCCGCCCGCATAAACGCCAATACCGCCAAACGCCGCCCGCGAACGCCGCTCGCAAACACCGCCCTGCAAATGCCGCCCGTGAACGCCGCCCGTAAACCGCCGCCCGCAAACGGCCGCCCGCATAAACCGACCGCGACCGCCGCCCCCGAACCGCCACCTACAACCATCGCCCGCAACCGCCGCCCACAAATGCCGCCTCGCAAAACGCCGCACGCGAATGCCGCACGCATTGACCGCCTGCAAACACAACCCTTAAACGCCAACCTCAAACGCCGCCCGCAAACGTCGCCCGCAAACGCCACCTCGCAAACGCCGCCCGCAAACGCCACCTCGCAAACGCCGCCCGCAAACGCCGCCCGCAAACGCCGCCCGCATAAACCGTCCCGCGACCGCTCGCCCCCGAACGCCGCCCGCAAAACGCCCCGCTCGTGTCTTCATTTTTGTTCATGGAAAATAGTTAATCTTCTTTCCTAACATGTAAGGGATGTTTCACAAAACACTGACAATTTAATTTATAATTAATCGTGCAAACAAGTGATGACCAAGGCATGGAGTTTCGAATACCACAAAATGTAGAATTTCATGGAGATTTATTCAGCACACGTCCTGAGTACACCTCTCCTACTACCAAGTCGCTACAGGACATGTTACGGATGGCGTCCGTTTCGGGCGACGCACAGCTCTGCCTGCCGCCGGAGGTTCTCTGCGCTCTTCGCCACGTGTCGGCGGAGAGGCTTGCACAGCAGCTCCCCTGCCCTCTTCAACTGCTTCGGGTTCGTGGTTCTTCTTGTAGACCATTCCCTTCAGGTGTTCCCACAGAAATAGTTTTCGGGGGGACTGAGGTCGGGGGAGTTGGCCGGCCAGGGGTGGGGGTGTTGCGCGAGATCACGCGCGCCCGAAGTGCTCCTGGATCATGCTGGATGGTCACGCGGGCTGTCGCATGTGGGGTGCGCCTATCCGCTGAACCACTGGGTGGCGTAGGTATCCGGACATCTCTGCTGCAATGGCCGCCAGGACCCTTGACGATGCAGCGGTATATTTCTTGCTATTCACTGTCCTGCGGTGCGGCCGGCGTGAGTCCTCGGGAACCAGAAGGGGCGATGATGCCGAGGCAGCTGACGGCGCACCATTTCAATGCTTCTGTCTACGTCCCTTCTAAGGAGAACTTCTTCGTTAAGTCTCAAAATTGTGTTTGGGCTGGGTCTTTGTTCCTTGCCTTAAAATGGCTTCGGAAATTGATTTGGCTTGATGACAACTCAGCTCGCCCAAGTGAAATTCGAAGATTTTTAACTTTTTCCTTGTTACTGAAGGCCCCCTTGTTGCTGATTAAAATCACCAACCTGGCCAAAATGTCCATTTCACGAGCTTTCATTTGGCATATGCATCGATAATGTTAATGCCTCTAGATTGCCACAAAATCGTTATCAAATGTGTCAGTGTTTTGTGAACAACCCTGTAGATACAAACATATATATCAGAGGATGTAAGGAGGTTGTTTAAAATTATCATTTGTGCTAAAAAAGACCAAAATTATTATTACGCGTTTCGATTACAAATCAACATCAGAGAATGAAAATATCACGGTTCTTTTCCCGCCAAAACTAAAAACACTGTCGCATCATGAGTAAAACATTATAACACCTCCTCTTGTAGGAATTTGTCATCGCTTTCACGCTTACACAATGTCAATGTCATCCATATCCTGTCCATAGAGGATGGTTGGCTTGTACCCCGTTAATCCGTTCACCCATGATTGCTATATTTGTGGTGGCAAAATTGCAATGCTAACCCGTCTACACTTAAAACCAGTTATTTTTATTTTCAAATATGGGATAATTACCCGGTATTTGAGAAACACCAGTGAATGCAAGACGCTGTAATAGCAGCAATGATGTGGAAGTTGTCGTATGTCAAATATAAATAACCCCACTTGGGGTAATGTAGTCGTTTTCGTGGATTGTGGTAATGGTGAGAACGCATCTAAGTAAGACATTATTGCTTATTCGTTAAATGACGGCGTCCAGTGCACACACATTTATTATTGGGTATGTTTCCTTGTCAGCAAATCGTCTTGAAAGATATAAACAATGTTGAAAGATTATTAGCTTTGTGCTACAGTTAAGCGCTACAATCGACTTAGTTGTTACGCTGACAACAATCGTTTTGGCCTTTAGCAAGATGCCTGTTGTCTACTTATGCTCCTGTCCCTAGATGGCACTAGTATACTATACGCCTGGAGTTATGCTGTACCGCATAGCTTGAAGCCAATAACTGCATTGTGCGCAATGGGGAAGGGAGGGGGGGGCAATGAGTCGCTTTGGTCATTGAAAGGCTGTAACCATTCCCTGGAAGCTGAAAACCACTACTTTAAGCCGTCGGTTCTGCCATGCACAATGTCCATTGAGCCGTTGATTGTCAACCGATGTGATAGTGTCGTGCAGAATCTTATCAGCCAGTTGTCTCTGAGCGCCGGCTCGCTCTCGCTCTCGCTCTCTCTCTCTCTCTCTCTCTCTCCTCTCTCTCTCTCTCTCTCTCTCTCTCTCTCTCATCTCTCTTCTCGTCTCTCTCTCTCTCTCTCTCTCTCTCTCTCTCTCTCTCTCTCTCTCTCTCTCTCTCTGCTCTCTCGTTCTCTCTCTCTCTCTCTCTCTCTCTCTCTCTCTCTTCTCTCTGGCTCTGGCTCTGGCTGCTGGCTCTGGATCTGGCTCTGGCTCTGGCTCTGGCTCTGGCTCTGGCTCTGGCTCTGGCTCTGGCTCTGGCTCTGGCTCTTGCTCTGGCTCTGGCTCTGGCCTCTGGCTCTGGCTTCTGGCTTCTGGCTCTTGGCTCTGGCTCTGGCTCTGGCTCTGGCTATGGCTCTGGCTTCTGGCTCTGGTCTGGCTCTGGCTCTGGCTCTGGCTCTGGCTCTGGCTCTGGCTCTGGCTCTGGCTCTGGCCTCTGGCTCTTGGCTCTGGCTCTGCTCTGGCTCTGGCTCTGGCTCTGGCTCTGGCTCTGGCTCTGGCTCTGGCTCTGGCTCTGGCTCTGGCTCTGGCTCTGGCTCTGGCTCTTTCTGTCGCTCTCATGTCATACAGAAACAACCTTAAGACATAATGACGAACTGATAGCCTACCGAATAGGCGGACCATTGATGAGTACTCCCGCACTTGGCGTCAGCTGTTGACAGACATTAGCCGCACGGTGCCGACCCAGAAGCACAAAACTAACGCACACACACTCGATTATCACTTTTCACATCCAAAATCAGGAATGGAGGATTCAAAGATGTTTACAAAAGCAAACAGAAATGTTGAAAAAACAAACTGTGATTTAAAATAAAATCGCTGCAGTTAACTTGGGCAGTTCTTCTGACGGTACCCATTTGTTGATGTCTTATTTCGGCTATAGACGGCAGAGCTCTACTAGTGCTATATATTCAGCGTGACGTGCAGTCCACGAAGCAGCGTCTGTTCAAACTGTCCGCCCAGTATCCGTCAGCCAATCCGTCTTATGGACGGAGATGTCACAGGGCCTGTCAACAGTCCACCCACAGGGCCTGTCAACAGTCCACCCACAGGGCCTGACAACAGTCCAACAGTCCACCCACAGGGCCTGACAACAGTCCACCCACAGGGCCTGTCAACAGTCCACCCACAGGGTCTGTCAACAGTCCACCCACAGGGCCTGTCAACAGTCCACCCTCAGGGCCTGTCAACTTTCCACCCACAGGGCCTGTCAACAATCCACCCACAGAGAACCAGCCAGCGGGGCCGTCCAAATGCTGACCAGCGACAGACAGCGAGCAGCGGGGGAGACTCGGAAGAGGTTTGCGTTTTGTCCCGCCTGGAATAGGTGACGTCATAGATTTATGACGCCGCCGAACGACTGGATGTAACCGGCCGGCCGCCTTCGAAAGACCGTAAATTTGTCGGCGAAGGATTTGGGTCAGAATTTATGAAGGCTCTTCCTCAAAGTTTTACTGCACTCGACCTGCAAAAGTGATATTTGTATGACTACTATGACCTTTTGCGTGAATTGGTAGGAAAGTGGCGGAGAAAAGGAAAATTAGCGTATATGGATATTGGATATCCACATAAATCCTGCAGATTTGACGTATTTCATCATTCTTAAGGCTTCTTAGTTCTAAGCAAGGCATTATTGTGTATGAATCAAATGGACGACGAACCATCGGGACGCGTCGAAGTGGTATTGTTTGAAACTGGAAAGTACCTATCTCCTTTTACATTGAAAGAAGCACTATTTTCGAGGAAACCAAACTGAAATATATAATTTGCTAATGGTGTTTACGACATATTCAGCTCCAAACAAATTCTACCAGCATTTCTTTAAAAAATGTTGTAAAATAATATCAATGCTATCAACATCGTTTCAACTTCATGCCAGCATTTGCTCCCTTCATAGTATTCAAGACATATTTCAAACACAGGATTCTCCACACGTCTTTTATTATTAAAACAAACGACTGAAAGCATTTATATGCATGCCTGGGGAAAGTGAAGGCACGCCATTCACTAGTGTCAAGCTGTCAACTAACCTCGATATAAAGACATGTAGAACTCGTAACACATGCTTCAGATAAACTTCTGTATTGTCCAACGCTTTAGACACCTTTATACTATTCATCTTCATGTAAGCAGGTCAGGGATCGGCAACTAACGCATGTTCACTGTGGGCGAACCTACCCACTAAATACTGACGGCGTACACTAGCGTCAACAATCATACACACGCGGCAAACGAGGGTACGCATCAACGGCAGCGTTGCAACACGTTTTTGGCATCACTAGTGGTACCCTTGGTGCGGCTGTACGCATAGGACACCGCCCTGCGCCGAGGGCTGACACAACGCAGGGACGCAGGTTATACTGTAACTAGCTGGCTTGCCTCCTCGCAAGCGCCAATACCCCATCTGGCAGAGAGCTTTGCTATCGAACACACAGTGCGTAGTTCCCATACCGGCCGACAGGTGGCAGGGGTGATGTGTTGACCGAGTATGACCCTCGGTTCACTGGCGCACTGCAAGACTTGACCCCGTGACTTCCGCCGGCAGTAGCTCGGAAGGAACCCGGACGCCCAGTCACAAGTCAGTGGATCACAAGACGAAAGGCACGAGTACACCGCGCAACACTCGGCGAAAGGTGAAAGGCACGTCATACCACACTCCCTGATGACCTCCTGTGACCTCTGGTGACCTCCAGTGACCTCTAACGACCTTCAATGACTTCCAGTGACCTCCGGGAACATCCAGTGACATTTGGTGTCCTCCGGTAACCTCCGGTGCTCTCTGGTGCTCTCCGGTGACCTTATGTGACCTCCGTTGACCTCCGTTGACCTCAGGCGACCTCAGGTGACCTCCGGTGACCCAGTGACCTCTGACGCCCCGGAGACATCACGAGTTCTGCTCTATCCTGCGCGGCAGTGCCGGACCGTCCTCTGGAATAGCGGAGCAGAACGTATCAGCCATATCCCTCTCATCCTCCTCCTCCTCCTCGGCGAGAGTCGACTCATTGGTGAACCGGCGGCCGACGCGCGGCCCCGACGATGCCACCGAACAGTCGCTGAAGCCACTGTCGCTCCTCTCACTGTACAGTGAGCCTCGCTTCTGCTGCAGAAGGCCGGCGGGCGCGGCCAGCAGGGCCGCCTCGCGGCTAGCACGCCGCTGCTGGCTGGCACGCCTCGCAGGCAGGCTGGCGCTCATCCGGCCCAGGGCGCGGATGGCGTTACCGGTTTTCTACGGGTGAGGGAGGGGGAGGTGTTAGAGGGGGTAGGTGGCACAAACACCGCACAGTCGTGTGTGTGGTTCGATGGTGCACATGCGGTCTGAATATGGGTAAAACGGCACGCACACAGGAGTAAAAATTGTATTTGTTTGAAATTGTAAAAGTAAAAGAACAGGGGATAGGAATTAGGGTCTTGTATAGGAAGGCTCTCTGTTAAAATCGAGACAAAACAACAAAGCAAATAGCAAAAAAAAAAATGTAACTAACACTGTGACGTACCTGTCCACTATCATGCAAATCAACACCACCAACAAAGAAGTCATACACAAAATAAATTCAAAATTATTAAAAGTCTTTTAGCCACATGCAAGTAAAAAAGCAAACAGGATGCACCCGTACCTGCCACTTTCTTCTGATGATGAACTTTTTCAGTTTCTCCTTGGAGAGCACGGTGGCCTTGGCCCTGACCTGGCCGGCGGTCAGCCAACTGTGCTGCAGTGCCTTTGCTGCCGTCATCCTCTCGCTGCCGGTCAAGAAGGACATATCAACACAGTTAGTGCTTAGTGCGTGTTTGGCTGCAATACTGACGTGGCCTGTTAGAAATCGACGGATTCAGAATGGACATCGGATCCAGGTATATTGTAGGAGTAGAGTTATAATGATTGCGTAGTGACACAGACTTGCTATCTAGCTGTTGCTAATAAGGAGTGAAGCAAGCAGCAAGGGCGTCGCTACGGCTTCAGAATTACTAGGGACATATGTTAAATTAGTAGGGACCAATCCAAGTACACGTGTACATTAGCATGATACCCTATTAGGAATGGCTGCAAATTACTAGGAACAATGTCCCTAGTGTCCCCAGTGGTGGCGACGCCCATGGCAGGCAGGCATATAGCGCGTGCTTATGTGAGAAAATAAGATATCTAACTCAGAGGAAGGTAGACATCCATTGGTCACACAGCTAGAAAACCCAGGACACAACTCACATATCCCATCTCAGTCATATCAAAAGCATTTCAATAAGAGATACAGTTACTGGCTTGTTCAAACGTTCGCTATTGTCATTATCAACGGCATGTGTATTGCCCAGCCAACTTAAATCATTGACCAACACACTTATGAAGTCCAAAGACAGACTGCTGCGGCCGACTCACGCTTGCCGATTCTTCAGCAGACTCATAATGAAGTCCTTAGCCGCCTCGGATACGGCGTCGAACGCGTCGTCGTCGAAGTCGAAATCGGCACGAGTTATGTTGGCGAACGTCTCTGCGTCGCTGTCGCCCATGAACGGCGAGAGGCCCGACAACCTGCAGAGGGAAGGAGAGGGTCAGAGAGGCGGCATGAACGGCGAGAGGCCCGACAACCTACAGACAGAGAGAGGAGTGGGTCAGAGAGGTGGCATGAACGGCGAGAGGCCCGACAACCTGCAGACAGAGAGAGGAGTGGGTCAGAGAGGCGGCATGAACGGCGAGAGGCCCGACAACCTGCAAAGACAGAGAGAGAGCGGGTCAGAGAGGCGGCCATGAAACGGCGAGAGGCCCGACAGCCTGGCAGACAGAAGAGAGCAGTGGTCCGAGAGGCGGCATGGACCGGCGAGCAACGGCCGACAACCTGCAAGAGCGAGAGCCGAGAGGAGAGGGTCAGAGAGGCGGCATGAATCGGCGAAGCCCGACAACCTGCAGACAGAGAGACAAGTGGGTCAGAGAAGGCGGCCCATAACGGCGAACAGGCCCGACACCTGCAGACAGAAGAGAGGAGCGGGTCAAGAGAGGCGGCATTACCGGCGAGAGGCCCGACAACCTGCAGACAGAAGAGCAGGAGTGGGTCACGAGAGGCGTGCATGAACTGCGACCAGGCCCCGACAACCAGCAGAACAGAGAGAGGGTGGGTCAGAGAGGCGGCAATGAACGGCGAAGAGGCCCGACATACCCTGCAGACAAGAGAGAGGAGTGGGGGTCAGAGAGGCGGCATGAAACGGCGAGAGGCCCGACAACCTGCAGACAGAGAGAGGAGTGGGTCAGAGAGGCGGCATGAACGGCGAGAGGCCCGACAACCTGCAGTCAGAGAGAGGAGTGGGTCAGAGAGGCGGCATGAACGGCGAGAGGCCCGACAACCTGCAGACAGAGAGAGGGTGGGTCCGAGAGGCGGCAATGAACGGCGAGAGGCCCGACAACCTGCAGTAAGAGAGGAGGAAGGGTCAGGAGAGGCGGCATGAACGGCGAGAGGCCAGCGACAACCTGCAGACAGAGGAGAGGGTCAGAGAGGCGGCTGAACGGCGAGAGGCCCGACAACCTGCAGACCAGAAGAGAGAGGAGTGGGTTCAGCAGAGGCGGCATGAACCGCGAGACCCGACAACCTGCAGACAGAGAGAGGAGAGGGTCAGAGAGGCGGTATGGTTTTCCAAGCTAGTGCTTTGAGATCCGATCAGACAGGCAAATGTGTGTCAACTTATTACTATTTTTTTAGTCTGTAGTTAGTGACTATGCAGCTGATGTAGCTGATATTTATGCTATGTTGCATGCGTTCTATATAAAACATCATCGCATAAAATGTGATGCAGCGGCACCCGGCTTATCATTACCCTACATGGCGTTCGCCGAACGACCTCATATGCTCTTCGATTTTTCCATCAAGCAGCCCACTGAAACTGACACGCTCTCTCTCTCTCTTTCTCATCCCACCAGGCCCGGCGCGCGCCCGCGCCACTCACAGGATGTAGCAGATGACGCCCAGACTCCACATGTCACTGCGTGGGCTGATGGGCTCGTAGTTGATGATCTCGGGAGAGATGAACTCGGGCGTCCCGAGCATCACCCGGGTCGGCTCGGATTCCCGGTACTGCCGCGCCAGACCGAAGTCGATGATCTTGATGAGGTGCGACGACTTGGTAAGGCAGAGGATGTTCTCCGGCTGCCGGCGAAAGGGGGGGTGTTAGAGGGAGGGGGGGGTCAGGTGGAGTGCAGTGACATATGGTGAAGTCAAATGGGGTCACGTGGGTAAGGGGTAGATAGGGTCAGATGGCGTCAGACGAGGTCATATTTTGAGAAGAAGAATTAATAGTTTAATAGGATAACGTCGATTTACCTTTAACCGTTATTTTACCGCCAGTTTTGTATAAGCTTGGAGACAGGTTTTTCCCATGCAGAGTATGGCTTTACCAACTGAGCAGCCCGTGCAAGGGCTGATTCATTATCTAGCTATCTGCCATGCTCGGTTGAAAACATGTGCATACCTTCATATCCAGATGCATGATGTTATTGTCGTGCATATACTGAACTCCGCTGCAGATCTGCTGCATGAACAGAACACATTCGTGTTCTGTCAGCATGAAGTCGTCTGCCACCACTCTCTCGAACAGTTCACCGCCGGACACGCTGGGGACGCAGACAAAATACACTGACGTTAATGCATCGATATACAGCAGGGAAATCGAAGATTATTGAGTGTCACATGACAAGTGATATCATAGCGCAGAGCACAAAGCTCCAACGGAAGAAAATGATAACAGATCAAAGAAGTCTGAAGGACGATCATATACGACTTTCTTTGAATGGTTTTATCGGTGATTGATAGCTTTGAACAGCCATAAATCCAAACAATGTGTTTCGTAGTCAACACATCTCAGCTGCAAAACATCATAGTAGCTGACTGACACCTTGCATAATTTAACATAGCTCTACGCATTTAACAATACAGCAATACAATGTGCGAATTTTTAGCACATTACCGAGTGAAACCCAGCACAATCACTTGTCCACTGTTCATCAGAGGCAGCCGACCTCCTCCATGTCAGCGAGACTCACTATTCGAGCAGCATGATCATCTCTCGCCCGTGGTCGATGGCGGCCGCCAGCTGCAGCAACTTCGGGTGGTTCAGCTGGTTCATTATCGCGATCTCCTCGCCCACCTTGGCACGGTCCGCTGACTTGATGCACTTGATAAACTTGGCCGCGAATCTGTTACCCGTACTGCGCTCTATCACCTGCGGAGGAACACAGACGGTGGATGTTTGATTGGAGTACATCAAATCCTTTTGATTCCTCCCGACTGCCGGTCCCATACCCTCTGACATGCCCACGTTAACCCGGCTCTGGTAGTCGCTGGCTACCGGGTATGTGGTGGCCACCGAGACACCCCCGCGAGTGGTGGCCGCCCTCATGGCTTGGACCCTTCTCGCAGTCTCCCCCTGTTAGAAAGGGTCCGGTATCTTCATGGACGGTTCCCCGGTAAGCATTCCATTTAGACACACTTTACCCCTCCTCCTTCATCCCATGGCTGCGCAATGGTCAGAACGGACCAAAGTGGTCTTATCCTTACTAAACCAAACAGAAAAAGGGATACATTTAACCTAAGACAGAATAAAATTTGCAGCATTACAATGTTACTAAATTATACAATCTAAACGCTTACAGATCCTGCTCTGATGCTCATATTGTACTGGTCTGTGAGCTCGCAGATGAATGTGAAATGAAATATAGAGCGTCGGAACTTTGCAACGGTATCTAGCACCGGAAAGTTTAGGAACGTTTTACAACCTAAAAGGATTCAACTTGAATTTCGTCTCACTCAATACAAAATTGTGAGTCTGTTTTTGTCGTACCCATTATAAGCATGACAACAGTATACACAAACCACAACTCCCAACCAGCAGACATTGTATACTGGCGTCCGAGTCTGATGTTCTCACCTTGTGGACCGTGCCGAAGCGCCCCTTGCCGAGCTCCTCTTGAACGTCGTACTCGGCTCGGAAGTCGACTCCTGACGTGCGGGTCACGTGACGATGGGAGAACGCCACCCCCACTGTCGGGGAGAGGACAGGGCGATGGTCAGTGAGGTAAAGCGGTAAGTGTACACACCAGTATAGGCTACAGGGCGTGTAACATCAGGTGTGCGTTAGGCGTCGGTAAGTGTACACACCAGTATAGCCTTACAGGGCGTGTAACATCAGGTGTGCATCAGGAGTCGGTGTGTTGCTGTGCTACGGTAGGTTCAATGCTATCGAGCCTTTCCGACGACCACTCAGGTGCACTTCATTCCGTTTGTCACAACAAATACTATGAACCCCGAACGAATACTATGAACCCCGTGAAACTATGAACTCACGAGCTGCATAACTATTGTATGTACATTCAGTTAAGCGAATAATAATTCCTTCGAAATGCAGAGGAAACAAAATAACACTCATAAAAATAGTTGACATGACAAAGAAAAAAAAACATTTCCATCTATTTTGTTCATCACGCTCCGCACAAAAAAAACACGTCCGACTTATGCGCCACCTACGGACTCTTCCATCCGATGGCGCTCGACACGGTGGCGCCCTCTACTTACCGTCCCGCTCCTCCTGTTCCACCTCCTCACTGGGCGGCTGCTCGGGCGGGTCGTCACTGAACGCCGGCGCCACCGCCTCCAATCCCGGCGCGCTGCAGCCGTGCTTGTTCACAGCACGCACCCGGAAACAGGGCGTTTCCGGCAGATCAGCTGCCGAGACAACCACCGAGGTGGAGCGGCAGTGGTCCACCAGGAGGCGCCACCGCTGCTCGTCGGCCGACTCCACCTGGTACTCTGTCACCATGCTGCCGCCGTCGAACGGAGGGCCGCACCACGAGAGCGTTATGGAGCTGTGAAGGGTAGGGAGGTTAATGTCAAGGTCAAGGTCAACATACTGCCGCCGTCGAACGGAGGGCCGCACCGCGCGGCGAGAGCGTTATGGAACGGGAGGAGGTGGGAGGTCAAGGTCAGGTCGCTATGCTGCCGCTGTCTTGAGTCCTGCAGTTACTAGCTTGCAAATTTACTTTGCTTTTCTTAATGTCAGATACAACTTGTACATGCTCATTGCTCAACAGCAACAAGACATCTTTGGCAATACAAGTCTGAGTAATACAACTAACAGGGAATATATTGACACATTTGACTGCACCAGAGATCAACAGAGCCGAGCTGCAACACACGCAGCTTGGCTCTGTTGACACTACTGACTGGGCTTTGCAGCTCGCGCGAGCAGCCAAACATTCCCATGCCCTCGTCATTTACAGCGGCGGCGCCGTCGTCACTCACTCTTGGCTGATGCGGCAGACGTTTGGTACGCCAGAGGGCGGCTCTGGCGGTCCCTCCACCGCCAGTGATGCCCAGCACTCGTCCTGGCCGGCCCGCACCTCGTACTTTCCACTGTCATCGGCAGTCACCTGACGCAGCGTCAGTACCGAGCCGCCAGGTGTCTCCTCGATCGTCACCCGGTCCGACGGCTGCAGCTGGCGCCCCTGGTGAACAAAGGTACAGTTAGAAGTGTAAACATAGCCGCTAGATGGTGCGCGTGTCAATGGAAATACCCATCGGAAGCGGAGGAGCTGGTTTACTAGGATGTGACTCATCAAAGCGTTTTACGCACATCCCGGTGGAAAATTGCTACGAGAAGGTCACTGGAATACCGGGTAGAGGTGTGAATCATCTGTCTGCGTCATTAAAGTAGCCAGGTAGGTCACTCGGATCCGGGATAATATGTCGGCGTTGGAGGGAGGCCGTTCAAGCATAGAAAGCCAGACGTTTGACAATGTCCAATGCAGATGTGCACTCAGTATACAAGATATGGTGTTTCTGAAGTGCTCTGCTGTCAAAACAAGTTTATGCAGCGGCGCACAGCCGCGGTTCACTGCACCGAATAGGAGATATAGTTTTATTGTCATCAATAATGCCATATTTCATGCGGTGTCGGCGGCTGATCTGAATGAAATATAAATGTTGATCTTTTGATTAATTTGTCCTGCATTATCTCATGTCACATGTACAGTCTAGGGCAAGATGTTCTGTCCACTTCATCACCTCAACCTGATGACAATGTTCCCGGGTGAATAAATCCTTCGTGAGATACGGCTAGAAAGCAGTCCTTTTCAGTGCTCTATTCGAATAAATCCTCAATTTCCCTGGGGCGATGTTAGTTTTCGTCTGACGGAAGCTAGCGTAGAAGGTATTCTAAAAAACCTTTGGTTAAGCGCACCCGTTTAGTTCAATGTCAACTTTGTCTATTGGTGCTGTTTGTCGGTGCTACACGCAGCGAAATCCATTGAAACTATCTTCGCTCTCGCCCCTGATACCGGGGGAGAGGGCTATAGTAATTGCATCGGATTCCACCGCGTGCAGCACCGACAGACAGAGGCAGAAATAACGGACAGAACTTTTGCACGGACAGAACATTTACCCTAGACTGTACACAGGGCTGGTAAAAAACATTTCGGAGGCCCCGACCTAATCTGGCCGAAACAAAGTGGTCCCGTGACCTTAGCTTTGTAGCTGAATCAGATCACAGTCACACTGTTACATATTCCCAGCAAACGATAATAAAATTCCTATCCATCATATGACGTTTTCACAACAAAAAATAACATTAAAGTAGTCCTCGCTCGCCAACACAACGGTATTGGAAGGCCGAAATGGTTTGAATGGCCTTTTCGGCCACGGAGCAAACTTGAAGGGATATTTTCTGCCGCCCGCTTTATGTATCATGATTGCACTTTTTACCAGCCCAGACTAAAGCATTACAATTGCAGCTCTCAAGTCTGTTTTTGATGGTTGAAGAGCAAAAAATATAAGTAAAAAACTGAATCTATTTCATTCATATGATATTCATATTAATTAAATTCATGCATATGATACAAGTTAGTGGTAAGCGGTTAGCGTTACCTTCCACTAATTTTGTTAGCGGCTATATAGTTAGCTTAGTTAGTGTATATATAGTTAGCGTTAGTAAGTGGTTTAGCGTTAGCGGAAGTGAATTTTTTAGTTAGCGGATTTGCAGTTAACAAAGGTAACTTTTGGGTTAGTGGTGCCCACACATAAATACATATATATATATATATAATATTATATTATAGTATATATATATATATATATATATATATATATATATATATATATATATATAAAGTTTTACAAAGTTGTTTTTGACTCAACTATAGACTGCGAGAAAATGCGTTTGTTCTTTCTGGGACGCCCGGGGCATATGTCGAAGCCTTGACGCGACACACTCAAGTCTCAACGAATCTAAACAAATAGCTGTTAGCAGAGCTGAAGATTTTAAAACTAGCCAGGCCTCTCCTCACTGCACCATCACATAAACAAACACACCGAGCTGTACTGCGCTGCAGGAGAGCGGCCACCAGTCGACAGTCAACTGCGTCTCGAGGCGCTGATCAGTCGCAGTGGTAATAGCCTCCGAGTTTCGCTGTGGTGTGTCGTTGGTCTCGCAGGAGCGCTCTCCTACCTCCGTCAGACGGAGAACAGTCGCCGTTTGGTCTGACATGGTGTCATCGTTCGGCTAAAGACAGCTTGTTCTCCGACCGCCAGACTGGGAGCTGCACTCGAGTTCAGGTTCGTCTTAAGACAGCACTTTCAAGACTCCGCGTTCATTCACACTGCACGTCTCTGCACTGACTGGCGTCTTCTCTGGACGTCTCCTGACCGTCACGGCGCTGAGCCCCGTCTCCTCCTGACGTCTCTCAGCCGTGACTGTGCTGCTGTCACCACCCGCGATGGCCGATTCAGCCCGGCGAGGCGGTGCGCTGTTGCGCTGTCTTCTGATGCTCTGGGTCACGACACGGTTTGGAAACGGCCAGCAGCATCCCACTGCTCAACTGAGCTTCACCCCAGATGAGCTGTGGAGATTCATTGAGCAAGCAGTGAAGTCAGAGGTTCAACCACTCATCACAAAACTGGAGTCACGCATGGAAAGGCTCGATTCCAGAGTAGATGCGCTGCATTCCAGGCTGGACCTGAAGCTGGACATGCTGGACGCACGAATGGACGACATGACCATCCAGCTGTACAACCGTAGCTCTGAATTGGGTGACATAACTGCGAGGCTGGATGGTCAAAATTCGCAGCTGCAAACCCTTGGTACAGCACTAGAAGGTTGCCAGTCTCAGCTGGCTGAATGGACAGCGAAATTGGAGCGCCCCAACAATCCCAGCAGGAAGGACTGGTCATGAAGGTCGATCAGCATACGTCCAGGCTGGATGTTTTAGCTAGCGACCTTCAAAACCAGACTCTTCGACTAGACGGAGTGGTGCACAAAGATGCTCAGAGTTCACGCTTGGATGAACTGACCAGTGGCGTAACCAGTATAAATTATCGACTAGGCGAGATGAATGTCCAGATAGGCAGCCATGCACCCCAGCTGGATCTTCTGACAGCTAAGACCGACGTTCAACAAGTGAAAATTCACGCCATCGAAGCCAGGCTTAACGTTACCCTGGGCAAAACCAGAACATCCAGGGCCCCACCAGCCCGCGACTGTAGTGACTTGCCGGCCGGAACAGCGAGCGGCGTCCAGCTACTACAGCTGGGCCTGGACCGCTCCAAACCCCCGGTACCCGCCTACTGCGACCTGGACGCGGATGGCGGCGGCTGTTCCAGCGTCGCGCCGACACCCAGCCGCGGCAAAATTTCTACCTCGGTTGGGCGGCGTACAGGGCCGGGTTCGGAGAGCTAGACGCCGAGTTCTGGTGGGGTCTTGATCCCCTGTGGACGATGACGTCTTCACGCGACCGGCGGTACGAGCTGCACGTCACGGTGGAGGACTTTGACGGAGAGAAGAGACACGCAGTGTACGGCAACTTCAGGGTCTCATCCGAGTACGACAACTACCGTCTAACGGTAGCCAACTACTCAGGGAACGCCGGAGATGCTCTTAAACGCCACAATGGGTACCAGTTCAGCACCAAAGACCGCGACAACGACGAACACTCCTCGGATAACTGTGCAACTCGCTACACAGGAGCGTGGTGGTACGTAGATTGCTGGGATTCGAATCTGAACGGACTGAACTTTAACCCGGGATAAAGGCTGGGATTCGGTTCGTTGGCAACAAGTGGAAGAAGTGGGATTACTCATTCAAGGCGACTGGAGATGAAGATTTCGGACTGCGCGCCCAAAAAGGGATCCGGGATCTTCCTCTCTGATGGAGAATGCTGAATTACAGCCGCCGTGAAATGTACGAAGTAAAGGGAGAAAGGAAATCAAAATAAGCAGATGTTGAAATGCCCCGCGACGAATTTGAGATGACTACATTCATGCAATGGTCTCCAGCGTGATGAGCAGTGCCCGTGGTTCTCACATTATACGAATCATGCTCACGTCAATTATCTCGAATATGCCGTGTTGAGCAATGTGTAATTATTGTACTCTCTCAGGTTGATAGAGCAAGCTGTAATATGGCGAGTGTTAGCGCAATATGAATACACAAAAGTTGTGGACTGCACCTCTCGATTAATTTCACCCACTTCATGCCGGTGCTCGGCGCCACCTTCGCTGTGCTTTGGGGTTACTTCTGAACGCCCCCTCGAGCTTCGAAAATACCGTTTAGAGGAAACCAGTCACCAGGGCTGGTACAAGCGGTTTCGGTGGCCCCTACCAAGTCTGGCCGAAACAAAGTGGCCCGTGACCTGAGCATTGTAGCTGAAGCAGATCACACTGCCACATATTCCCAGCAAACGATATGAAATTGCTTACCGTCAAATGACGTTTTCACAACAACAATCACATTAGAGTAGTCCTCGCTCACTATTACAATGGTCTTGAAAGGTCGAAATAGCTTGAGCCTTGAATGACGCGTACCGCGTGTCAACGACTTGACTGACTAATTTTACGTCACAAGTCTAAGCACAAGGCAGTTAGAGCTATGGTCCTAAGAGGATATGGTTCTTGACCTACCAAGAACTATGTCCTCCATATAATGCATACATAAATCAACATGGTTCTTTTAAAGGCAAAAAACGCCGACAGTTAACACTAAATAGATCACCGTTTGGGAGCATTGATGAACCACAGATTGGTCATTGCATTGCCACTGTTTCGATTGTTTGTTGATTGTTTTGACAAAGTGTCTCTTTTTATTGATAAGCTAAAACATTATATTATATATAGCCAGAGATAAAGCTATGCAAGGCTTCTAATGCTGAAAATAAATGAAACCTTAGGATTTGTAATGATGGTCGCAACCACTAACTAGGCTTTCCCTGGGTGCATAAGTTAAATGCTAATTTGTCTACATTTTATTTAATGTTTGTTGATTGTTAGGGATAGGGATAGTACCTACACTCACAATACACAGAGTGCAAGACATATTTTACATATACCATTTCGTCAAAAAGTAATACCGGATTTCGGTAGGGGACGACCGAAATGTGTTGCCAAGAAGGTATTTAAGAGTACCGGTCCTTATAAAGCGTGGATATCAATTTTGACTTGCAATATCTCTCGGTAGGAATTTGCAGATGCAAAATGCGATAAATTTACAATATATTTCGCCTCGTTTGTCGAATTCAAGTTATTGCTTCATTTTTGTAGGAAATTGTCAAAGAAAAAGGGAAAGTTTTGTGGGAAAAGGGGAAAAGTTTTTTTAATTTGTGTTGCAAATAAAAGGTACATATGTCGATGACAATCATAACTTATGTTCTCGCTATATAGCTATTTTCCTCAAAACTAGGCCATCCGCTGAAGCGCTTACGAATACCAGACCACACTGCAATGTAGCCTGACGAAATCAGAAACTGTGCATCTGCGTTGCCCAGTAATTTATGCACTCTTTGCAGCACGCCGGATATATCTGCCCGCATTTCTTTGCACGCTTGGTTACGAGCGCAACGCTTGGTTGCGTCGGATGGCAGCGACATCCGACGGACGTTTAAAAAAGTTTGGGAGTAATGTCTTTTTTAAGTCGAGTCTTTCCATGCATCGCTTCAGGCTTGATGTTTGGTCTGCTGACACACTGGGGTGCCGTGGCAGTCACAGTTCCCCGATCTGGTGACCATGGGAAGTGGAGATAATCCTGTGGGTGCTGCCTTGTAGCGAGGCGGTCACTTTCCGTAAACTCAGCCCGCTCTTATGCTGGTTAGATTGGAGTATCAATGACCCGCTATGAATCGGATGGATTTTTTATATGATATTTATCAAGATCTTTGACGTAACCGGTGTTGAGTCGCAACGACTGCTATGATGGAAAAACACAAACCACCGTCTTAATTTTTCGCCTGGGATAGGCAAAAATCAACCATGTCAGCCATCTAATATTGTGTTTTTAATGTTGGAAAACGATTTGGCCTGCCTCTTGTGGAGTACATACAAGACCATATGTTCTGTCCACTTCAACGACACCACCTCTGTCTCTGTCTCTGTCTGGTTCCGTGTTCAAAACAACGGTATCGGGAAGTACTTGCTTGGCACATTAATTGATGGTACTTAAATCATTTTATGCCCGTTATTAATTCATTTTTAAATATTAAAAAAATGAACCTCAAACGCTGCAATGTGCCTTCTCCAGCGTCACTATGGATTTGGCTTAACTCAAACACAATTGTATCAATTCATAAAAATGGTTCGAAAATCGCTCTTCTATTTTTGTATGTTCTCCATTCCTTGTGCACATGCAGTTCGTTTGCAGCATTTTCATATAACAACGCAAAACATGTTGACATCACTGAATTGTTTATTGACGTTGGTCCACTTGAGATTAAGCATCATTTTATCACTTATATTCAGCGTGTTACGGACCGAGCCGCTCATTCGCTGCTCCCGGGGTGGCTGGAAGCGTAAGGCCACCATTGGAAAACCGGGATAAATTCGTTATAGATTCACCGGGCTAAATTCGTAGTATAATCAGGTTTATGACGTTTTCTTCAGGAAATGTGACAAACGCCGCCCCATTCCAGATANAGCTGTCCAGTCTGACAGTCTGTCTCTTTATGTTGCAGTATCTGTCAGCTGGCTGGACTGACAGTCTGTGTGCCTGTGTTAAAGCTGACCAGTCTGACAGCCCGTCTGTTTATGTGTCAGCTCTCCAGTCTGACAGTCTGTGTGCCTGTGTTACAGCTGTCCAGTCTGACAGTCTGTCTCTTTATGTTGCAGTATCTGTCAGCTGGCTAGACTGACAGGCTGTGTGCCTGTGTTAAAGCTGACCAGTCTGACAGCCCGTCTGTTTATGTGTCAGCTCTCCAGTCTGACAGTCTGCGTGTCTGTGTAAAAGCTGTCCAGTCTGACAGTCTGTCTCTCTATGTTGCAGTATCTGTCAGCTGGCTGGACTGACAGTCAGTCTGCTGGTGGTGGTCGCGGCGCACTACTCCTCGCACGCGCGGCAGCCGCGGATCGGCTTCCTCGCTATGCGCGGTAAACGGAACACCGGCTGGCCGGGGGATGACCCAGGACCGCTGGTGGCGCGGCCGCGGCGCTTCACCTACCCGCTGCACCGGCTGATAAAGCTCAGTGACCTGTACGACGGCCTCTACACCCGCGCCGACCGCACGCCGCTCGGCTTCAGCGGTCTCCGGGGAAAGAAGGCGCCGCCCGGCTTCGGCGGCCTCCGGGGTAAGAGGATCCCCAGCGGCTTCGGTGGCTCCAGGGGCAAGAGGATCCCCAGCGGCTTCGGTGGCTCCAGGGGCAAGAAGATCCCTAGAGGGTTTAGTGGTCTCAGAGGAAAGAAGATTCCGGGTGGTTTCAGTGGCCTCAGAGGAAAGAAGATTCCAGGTGGTTTCAGTGGCCTCAGAGGAAAGAAGATTCCGGGTGGTTTCAGTGGCCTCAGAGGAAAGAAGATTCCGGGTGGTTTCAGTGGCCTCAGAGGGAAGAAGATCCCGAGCGGCTTCAGTGGGATGCGCGGGAAGAGGCCCCACAGCAGTGCCGGTGGTTTCGGGGAGACCTCGGCGGCGTCACTGGAGCAGCAGCTCGCCCGCCGGCTGATGGAGCTGAGTGACCTGCAGACCCTGGATGGCCTGGAGCAGATGGAGGAGGCGGAGCCGGACAGGGTGCCGCGCAGCTCACTATTCGCCCCACACGACCGGCACTGGCTGTCAGAGGAATAGTGACGTCACCAGCTGCTCAGTCAGCTGCTGGCGAGCGTCCGCAGACGAGGCTCCTAGCCGGTGGCCGGGGGAGAGCGACTGTTCCATCCGGCTTCCCATGTCACACAGCCCCCCAGCCACCGCTGCCGCCGAGACGACACTCCGGCACGCAGCGACGTCAGCAGCTCCTCCGTGACGTCATACCTTCACCGGTTGACGTCATTATAGTAGGCCGTGGTGTTTGGGGTTCCTAAGCGACGTGATGCGTGCCCAGCAGCGTTTCTAAATTGGATGCACACATCGAAACACTTGGCCACCACTATGAAAGGCAGGTCAATGTTTCAAATCTACAAATTATTAGGCTGGCCCACTTTATCACTGAAAACCTGGTCGTAAGATCTGGCAACTGCTTCTTCTCTTGTTGGTTTATAATTCTATGATGAACTCGAACTTGCATTGTTTGATTTGATATGCTTGTGGTGTGATGCAGTGTATTCGTTGTAGTGTTCAATGTTTCAAGAAGCTTTAAAGTGATACCGTTATTAACGACTGAGCTGGATCGTCCCATAGTTTCAAAGAACATTCCTTCAGCACATGACACGAGGTATAAGAATAAATCGTTTTTTTCTTCAGTTAATGGTGTCAGGACCACAGCAGCGATGTTCGCTATGTCTATTGTCAAGTGGACAATATGCAAAGCAAATGTGCTGTTTCGCAAAGTTGAGCAACGCAATGAAATTGACCACAAGTGATTGCAAATGTGTCGTCTTTTCGCATAACGAGAACATCTGACTCGAAATTATACCCGTAACGTCTGCCTGTCATTCAGACTGGTTATTGATTCGACTCTGATTGAATCGAATGGAATCGTTCAATCAAAATCCCTTGAATAAAAAAATGTTCGATTCACCACCGGATCGTTTGATTCATGGATAGTGATAGAATACAGCCCTGCATAGAAACAAGACTGATTGAATCAAAAGATTGTTAAGGGTTGTCAACATGTTGAATCAAACGTGAGTTGATCAAAAAATGTTCTTATTCTTTGAATCGGAACGAATCATTTATCAAAATCGCAACCCATGAATCAAACGGTGATTGAATCATTCATGTTTAAAATGAATCATGATTGAATTGTTCCTAAGAAGTTGAATCAATAACCAGTCTGCAGAGTCTAAAACGTGCATCGTATCTCATCTCAGTTGACCGTTGAGGCTGGCGATCCACTGTGATGATTCTGATGAGCTTGTACCAGACTTGTAACAACTCACATTTTTTTGTCGACTCAAGTCTGACTCAACAGCCGAAGAACTGACTCGACTCTTGACTCAAGTTCTGTTTCAAACAGATTGAATCGACTCAACTCTTGACTCAAGTCCCGCTTATAAAATTGAGTCGACTCAACTCATGACTTAAGTGCAGTTTTAACCAATTGATTCGACTCGACTTAAGAAAAAATTTGAGTCGATTCAATTTGACTTATCACAAATTGCATTATTACTTGATGTTGACCCTCGGGGGGGGGGTCAGACAAAATCTCATTCTATCTAGTGTAATTTTGGTTTGCCCAGGTGAAAGGGCGTGGCCCCAATGCCCCCTTAGCTATGTCCCTGTTGCATTTGACTCACATTTGTTTGTAGTCGACTCAAAGTCTGACTCAGTCCAACCGTCGAAACTGAACTCAACTCTTGACTTTCAAGTTATTTTAACAGATTTGAAATCAACTTCGACTCTGACTCAAGTCCCGCTTTTAAAAATTGAGTCGACTCAACTCATGACTCATCCCAAAATGTCTGACTCATGAGTCGATTCATGACTCCACTCTGAGTCAGTTACAAGTCTGGCACGTACAGCGGTATGCACGGTCGGCCGGCTGTCCGCCGGCGGCAGAAGTGGCGCTGGCTGTCAGCCGCTGTCTCGCTCGTGACGGACATCCCGCGTACGGAGGGCCGCGGGCTGTCCGCCCCGATCTGACGGACGGACGGACGGACGGACAAACCAGGCGTCCGCATTCGGCCCCAGGCGCTCTGATTGACACAAATCGAAAGAGCACGATGGCGGCACGGTAGTGGAAGTTTATGGATGCCAGTGACCAATGCAAGCGAACAGATCCTCACGTCTGACTTCTCCTCACTGTATATGCAATCTGCATGTCCTGGGCGGCCGGGATTGGATGAACTCGGACTCGACTTGGTTAGAGTCCGGCTGATCCATCCTCAGGTCAGGCTGGCTGCCGCCTAAGGACTCCTGGAGCTATCATGAAACATCAAATATTTTATCCTCACGTTAAATTCTCGGACTGCCCATCATCCATGATACCAATAACCAAATAGCTGTTACATCCTACCTAACTATCTGGCTGGCTGATTTTCTTGTTAACTGTTTTACATTCTTTTTCCAAAATATATCGGAGACTTGGAGACTATGGCAACTTACTATGCAAAACATTCCAAGTTCGATGGCTTCGTAATCGTGTGTGTGATATAAACAATTATTAATGAACCATCAAGTCAGCTCTCGCGTCTTGTTGAATATTGTTTTAGTGAACGATAAACCACACTCTAGTCTTAAAATGATGAAAAATGCAAAAGTTAAACTTGTTAATTCAATGACAGAAATAGGCTTAATGCAGATTGGAATATAATACGGATGGGAAATGACTTTTTACCGTGTGTAGTTTTGACCTAAATCACCAAAGAAAATAACAGCGAAATCTCATGCAGCGGGAACAGTATAAACCGCTTTAACCTGTAAAGCGAAACATGGTCATTGGTCACCGTCGAACCAATCAGAGGTATTCAAGCCATTCTGGTACGTGCCCCGGGGAAACGAGGCTTGACAATTTGTTTACGGAGGACTCAGTTGTTTGGCTGCGGTCTACTGAACAAACAATGTTTGGAAACTAAATTCACGATGTAGTGTCTCATCAAGACTGTTTTAATTACAGCTACAGCATGACAGCTATGTTCAGAAAATATAACTGAGGGCTGTCAACTGATACTGTCGGCTTTAAATGCCTGTCCAAAAATTGCCAGCTTAGATGGTCTGACGAAATCTTTGCACAAATGAGGGTTTAAATTTGAAAGTGGTTGACGGCCAACTTTACTTAAGCACTGTTCAGTCATCTCACGGAGATGACATAGATCCGGAGATAATGTTAGCAAAATAAATATTTAGGCAGAATGGCCTGTATACAATATTAAACTCATACTTGAATAACACTGGCCTGCGTTTGATTTTTTTTTTTTTTCTCATAAGGTCAAAGGTTTCTGAACTGATCTGGGCTAAGTTCGGGGCGCTGATTTTGGAAATGCTGTCCGTTTTTCCAGATTGGCTCTAGTTTTTGCACTATTTCAAAAACACAATTTTCCGTATTGTATTTTTTGACCTATTTTATATCAGTAGTTATATAGGGGTTACAAGCACGAAATTTTCGGGACGGGTGGATGGTCTGGTCATCTCTATCATGGCAAAGTTTCGTAACCCTAGATTAATTTCTTTGTTGTCAAACGCCCTACGGGGACGTCGGGCGGCGGCCGCGGCGATCTGTTTTCGGGACGCCGATTTCAGTTTCAATGCTCGTATCTTCAAAGTTGAGCCCCGATTGTCGATATCTTAGTGTGACAAGATTGTCGATAAAATTACTTTGTTGGAGAACTCCAAAAATGTACTCATAGCCCACAATGACACTGATAATTTAATTTTGACCGATTTTCACCCGCCAGCCCGGCAGGTGACCGGGCGCGCTACGTCGCCTCGTCAGCTGATCACTGACGACACGCTCACTTTACGGACTGATACGCACATGGCCCTGCACGCACACACGCACAGACACTCACTTTATCACTTTATCCATAGCTGTTACCATGGCAACAACAGCAGAAGTAAGAATAGGAAACGCGCCAAGATCGCTAAGATAAAGCCCGGCCAAGTCCGAGCTGGGGCCGCCCGCCGACGAGGTGGCGTAACGCGCCCGGTATCCCGCACCTGGCTGATGAAAATATTTTCAAATTCAATTATCAGTGTCATTACGGGACATGAGTATATTTTATGGGTTCTACAGCATTAGGATTTTCTCACCAATCCTGTCACATTAAGATATTGACTATCGGGGCTTAACTTTTAAAGATACGGGTATTGAAACTCCAATCGGCGCCATGAAAACAGGCTCCCGCGGCCGCCGCCTTATGTCCCCTTAGCCTTAGGGAATTTGACCAGGAAGATATTGATCTAGTGTCACAAAACTTTGCAACGATAGAGAAGACTATACTCTCCACCTTTCTTGCAAGTTTTGTGCTTGTAATCCCTGTCAAATTATTTATAAAAAATAGGACAAAATATTACAAATCGGAAAATTGTGTTTTTGGAATAGCGAACAAAATAGAGCCAATCAAGCAAAACGATTGTCATTTTAGGAGTAGCGCGCAAAACTGATCTAGAAACGGTTGAGAAACTCTTGACCTTATAAGTCACGCAGGCCAGTGTAATTATTTTAAGTGGTCTTCTGGCAGTAAAAAATTGCAATTGTATCTTCAGCATTGCATTGTTTCGCCTAAGAAATATATGAACTTGCACACCAAAAAGTGAGCAACATGTATGACTTCGCTTCTAGAGTACCGACCCGCTGACAGAGCTTAGCATGGGAAAATCAATATATTGCATACCAAAATGGTATGCTTGGGAAATTTAGAAGTTGCTACCTATCTGCTTTCTACAGTGCATCATTTATGGGGATGCTGTTTTGTTAAACTACTGTATGAAATGTGCTGTTTTCGACTGTGAATATTTGTTTGATAGCGATTTATAACACGTTTCTGTCAACAACCAACCGACAACAGCGCGTGCACCACATGTGCATTGTGCATAGTCTTGGACAGTGATTTACCATTATGATTCCTTGTGTTGAAACTGGCGGCACACGCAGTGCAAAAATTGCACGCATCTTATTTTTATTTTCACGCATTTATTTTCGATATTGTTATTGATTTCATCTTTTATTTATTTTTTATTCAAGACCTCGTTCAAGAGTGTGTGGAATGAGTTTACTGAATTTATGTTTCTATGCATGCCAGGATGAATTGCCGCATTGCATAGTGAATATTATGCGCAAGAGAGTGAGCCGCAGTTGCACACGTCAATGACATGTAAAACCACTGAACCAAGCTGCGTCACTCGACATTGTGTTCGACAATAAACTGCATGAAAATGGCTGTTCAATGTGTTGGTGTTCTCAGGTGTGGATGAACAATATAAAGAGGCTGGAGCAAGTCAGTATGTTGTTTGTGTGTAGACATGATTCTGATATTTGCATAATGAGTGGCGGCGTCACCAGGCATAGGGGCAGGGGTGGGGTGGTAAACTGCCACACCTGTCGTGACACTGAGGTGGCATTGGCGGGTGCCGGACGAAAAGTCGCATGGGAACAAATAAGCGGATGTTAAGTAAAGGGACATTTAGTCAATAGTAAAATGTCAAAAGTCCTCAAAGTCGGCGGGTAAAAAGTCAACGTGGAAAAAAGTCGACGGACCAAAAGTTCTTTGACAAAATTTGCATTGCTCAGATGTACTATGATGTCGAAAAGCTACCCGCGTACAACATGCGCGGAGAGATCAAGATAACATACTACGTCAGTATGAAGGGTCTCGATATTACCGGATGTCCCACTGATGCTATTACATTATTACATACACCCACGGACCCAAACAGTGGCGGATCTAAAGTTGGGCAAAATGGGCAATTGACCCCCACCCCCAACGTCCGAAATCGGCCAAAAATGACAAGGAAACTTTGCTTTATATCAGCTACCGAAGCATAATCAAGCAAAATCCGATAAGTTTTCCGATAAGTAAAATCCGATAAGTTATGAGACTTTTTATATCCCCCCCCCCCCAACTCCCGTTCTGGATCCGCCGCTGGACCCAAAGTGATCACGCCCAAACGCCGACAATATCGCTTGGAGCCTTTTCCGACGCCAGAGGTCGTCATTCCCGGCAGTTTCTACACGGAAATGGGGAAAAATCTCGCCAGGACTGTACTACCCGACGATCCGTTGGGTCAAGGTGGCATGATAAAGCAAGAGCTGTAAGAGCCACACAAATTTGTTTGACCATATATGATAAACCTTGGCAGCCGTAGGCTGCATGTCACCACACGAGTAGGCGTGTGTCCCATAGAGACCATATATAATAGAGAGGCCCTGCCTACTCCCATAGAGACCATATATAATAGAGAGGCCCTGCCTACTCTCGATGCCCGTGCTTAACTAAGTCGCTGTCTTTTATGTTGAAGACAGTTTTGTAGGCAATATTTAAAATGTAAAAAATAATAAAAATATTACTATCAGATAAAGATGTTATTGGCATCGGCACACGCTATTTATAGGGGATCCATAGGAGAATCTTATTGCTTAAAAGAACCACTGAATTGACGCAGATTTATGTTCAGGGCCTCTCTGTTATTACGAGCAAGCGCGAAGCGCGATACCGGTTTAATCACATCACATATAAGCGGCCGACCCGGCCCAGCCGGCCCGGCCCGACCATAACGTTTTTAAAAAGCCTATATCTTTTGAATCCCTCATCTGATTGACAAGCGATCTGCGCCATCTGATAGCCGCATGTAATGACAAAATGATAATTGACATGCTTTGTCTCACGTGAGGGGTCAACATGGTAAATGGTGCGTGACACGTGCCGCGTCAGGGGTGTCAGAAAATATTATCCTGCTATAGCTGAGAAACGGCTGGACCTATTAAGCTGAAATTGGCAATGTTGCACATGTCAAACTCTGGGTTACACTGCCTTTCTTGACTTGAATTTCTGTCTTTTACTTTTTATCTTTTGATTTTTTACCCTGGAATTAACTTTGATCGCTTAAACTATTGCTAACTGATGTCACGACCAACCAGAGGGCAGAATTCTGCACTACGTAAATATAATTAATTATTTAAATTCCTGATAATTCAGATAAATATATATTATATTGATAATCTATACAATATTTTTAATTAATTTGCGTTCCATCAAATAAATAAAAATAGTGGGTTAGGTAACCAGCAGGCAGCAACTAGTCCATTCCATTGCGTATCGTAACGATTCTGGCGTATCGTACCGTGGTCAGTAAGACGCCTTAAACGGCGAAAGACGAGCAATCCCGAATAAATCTGCGTCAATTTATCACCCGCCCAACGGAGGATCGTTTTGTGCGAAGCATGCTTTTGAATTATTTGCGCTATGTGTTGTCTTGCCGTTGCAAATAAATCCAAACTAAATCGATACTTTGAACTAAATAGGTTTTGCAGTTTTATTTTAAATTTGCAATTATAAGCTTCATGTTTGTAAGCAAAAATACATTTTGGGTGGGTATTAGATGGATTTGATGCGCTTTGACAGCTGCATCATTTTTTATCCGTTTAGCACCTTTGATTTGATCGCTCGGCCGGTGTAAATGAAAAGGACCATATTAGTAAAATCGCAATGTAATATTAACAGTGAGATTTTAATACGGCTAAAAATACTGCCATATATAACATAAAATCTTTTGCACTGCATTTTAGAGACGGTGCATTGGTCTACACATTGGTGTTTGTTTCATCGCTTCGCGTCCCATAGATGCTGAACACTGATTTGAATTGTGAAGACGTCATAAACCATGAATTTGCGCTTGTATAGCCAGTAACTTTGCACGCACCACGCGCCGCTGATCGACACATAGTGCATACGCCGGGTGGATCGTTTCTCCACACTTCTGTGTTTGACCCGTGTCTTTGCGACTTTTGTTTGCCGAGATATAAGTCCGGTATAGCAACGATGTTTCGTAGGTAATTTCGTGGACGGAACAGAGGTGCACGTACGCACGTGCAGTGTGAACCAGAGTTTTACATGTGCAACACTGCCAGTGGTGTGGTCTCAAACCACACACTAAATTTCAGCTTAATAGGTCCAGCCGTTTCACCGCTATAGCAGGATAGTACTTTCTGACACCCCTGACGCGGCACGAGTCATGCACCATGCTGACCCCTCACGTGAACAATGTAAATAATAATAATGTCATTGCATTGGGGCTATCAGATGGCGAAGACCGCTTGGCAATCGCCAATCGGATGCGGGGTTCAAAAGATATAAGCTTCTGACCAGCGTTACGGTCTGGCCGGGCCCGGCCGGGCCGGGTCGGCCGCTTATATGTGAGAAAAATCGGTATTCAATGAGAACTCGCTTCGCGCTTCGCGCTCGCTCGTAACCATCGTCTGCTCCGTGTGCTGCAGCAGAGCGTGGTGTTGCTCCCTGCAGCCACCGACGCCGCAAGGCAGCTGTCTGTGGCACTGCTGAAACCAATGAGAAGTGCTCAGGCATCGCACGCACGCGCTGCTACTCTTGGCCCACTTCCAACTGCTGCCGCAGGTCAGCTCTTTGAACGCTTTGCGTCGGGAGATCCAAAGATGCTGTTTACAGAAGTAGCACGAAATGGACGGACGATCTCCTGCTTCGTGTCGACCCGACGGATCGTTTCGCGCGCTGGCACGTGGCCCGCTTCAGTAGCGTTCCTTATCGCGTAGGTCGGCTTCAGTTTTCTTGGTAAGGAGTGTGGTCTTTTGCCCGAATTTTCTCGGCTTCGCAACTCGGTTTGTACGACGCCAAACTGTCGGTCTTTTGTGTGTTCTTTCAAGAACTCACAAAATAGGCGGCAAGTCACTTCCCCGCCTTCATTTGTACGTTTTATTCCGTAGGATCGCCATGCATGTTGGCTGTTCAGTGGCAGCTTATCGACGAGAATGTCAAAGAAATCTCGAAATAACACCCTTTACCTAAGATTTCGATAAAACTATGTCATAGGAGTTGTCTGAGCCAAAATAACTCTCGACATAATGAAGATAAAGAAGTGAAACAATCACCAATGTGTTTGTCTCGTCTAGACACGTCTCTTGATATGCAGCATGACCTACTTGGGTCACCACTTGACCTTGAACTGAAGCAATTTGTTTAAGTCGACCTTAAATGGTAAAAAATACATTGCAAAGCGCCTTGACGAGACAAACACGATGGCGTTAACAGTATTGCGTTATCGTTATTAGTTAAAAAAAAGTTATTAGCAAAAATATGTTTGCCAAAAACCAGTATTTTTGACTTTTATGACCTCTAGAGCCTAAACTATTGACCTAAGGTCAAATTTGAGGACATTTTGTTAATTGAAAATTTAAATAGCTGTTGATATTTTTATCGTTTGTTTCTATCTAGCATATAGAACTTCGCTCCAGAAACCCCCATGTAACGCGGGAACTATATAGTTCCCGCGATACATGGGGGTTTCTGGAGCGAAGTTCTTAAACTCGAAAATTTGCCCTTCGATGACCTCTGGTGACCTGAATTTCGATTTGAGCGAAAAAATCAAAGCAGTTTTCAAAATGATTTTTGACGTTTCGAACAGTGTTTTTGGTAATGGTCTACGTTCTATAGGAGCTGAGTTAGAGGGGGGATGTTCATTGTTCAACTCCCCAGGAGGGCGCGGAAAATCCCGAGGCCGTGGGGCGCTGGGTAAAGTTAAGCTGATTTTGGTGTCAGAATCGTGTGTAGTGACGTCAGTATCTTTGTTATATTTAAAAATCTCACGAAATTATATTTTTGCAGAGCAGGTGTAAAAAGATGTCCGGACAGGTACTAGACTAGAAGCTTGGCGTTGATAGCTGCATTAGTTCGTGAGATATTCTAAATATTCCTCAGGGGGATAAGAAAAGACACCCCTCAACCCACCAGTGACTCCCAGGTTAAACGATTGCAGATTTGCAGGACTTAAAATAGCATGAAGCATCTCTGTTTTTATCGCTAACCCAGTGGCTTTCTGGTTTATGTCTGTGATCTCACAGTCACATTCCCGGCGGGAATCCCTGGCATCCCCGGCGGGCATTTTACTCGACTGCAGTTTGGCAATGTACTCTTACATTGGTATTCCTGTTGACTACTTGCTACCGGAATCGGTAGAAAACACTTTTCTACCGATTCGCCGGAATCCCAGTGGGAATTGACGGGCCAGAACACAGCCTTTGTATGGCTTGACGTTCCGCAGTGCACTAATGCTATGCGGCACAACATACCCAAGCAGGCGTTTGCCGCGCGAGTCACCCGACCGGAAAAGACGTGATCCCTAACGCACATTGCCGGTGGTCCCGGGGTCAAATCCCTGGGCGGGCCACTGAAACAGTCGACCGGCTCCCATATAATAACCGTCAGAAGTCAGAACAGGGTGAGAGTTCCAGCACCATGATCCCAAAGAGGATACGGTGCTTGGTCCACAAATCAAAACCAAACCCTAAAGCACCAATGTTTGAATGTTGTGCGGCGCAAATGTTAAAATCTTATATCCTTATTCCGACCGGAAAGTATTAAAGTGAAAACAGACACGCAATCATTATTTCGATGTATTGCAAGATCAAAAGAACCAGGAGTCCCAAACAAACTGCATATCATGCTTATAACACCCCTGGAAAGGGCGATGACGGCGACAATGCGTATTCAAAAATATGCTTAAATGCAAATCACGAAGTTAGGGTTTTCACGAACATACACTTATTTGACATTGCCATCACATACCGGGCATCTCACAAAAACTGGCCGTAGTCTGCGCCTGTGATTTAACATTTAGCTCTAGCAACTCACATGCGGAATGCGGGTCAGACAGATGGAAATGTGGCCTCGGCACAGCACTGCCACCATGACGGCGATCCTTCGTATCCTGCTCGAGAGGGCAACTTTAGCTGGTGTAAAGAAAACCCCATTCCATGCGCAGCAACGGAACCGGACACTCTCCACAGATTAGAGTGGATGTCAGCTCATATTTTGGCCAATGGGCATACGGCGGCCGGTCGGGGACATGGTGTTTATACAAACCTACTTACCAAGCGCTTACAAAGGGGCCGACTGCTAATCACTGGCTACTGATCGCTCACCGCCATCAGTAGCCAGCCTGGCAGTCAGCTGCTTTCTGTTGACGGTTGACCTTTGCAGTTGACATATCTGGATCTGATAACGGGCAGTTTGATGGCTGCTGATCGCCGGTCACTGGTCCGTTACTGGCGACAGCTGACCACACTATGGCCAAAGTAGTTTAAAGCTGACAATGAGGTGAAAATTGAATGAAAATGCAATCGTATGATTTAACACTTAAATACACCTTTTCTTAATGCGAATCTTTGTCTGTTCACTATTCAGCTCAATTCAGCATTTCTAATTTAAAACGACAGTAGACATAGTGTTTGGCATATATGCATCTCACATCGGCGTAACACACTCCCGCGGCAAAGGGCATTCAAAATCGACAAGTGCACCCATGCTCTGTCGATTTTGAATCCCTTATGCCGCAGGAGTGTTACGCCGATGTGGAGATGCATATATGTCAAACAGTCATGTCTGGCTGTCGTTTAAATGAGAATGTCGAATTGAGCTGAACAAGACGCCGGATTTGCATTAAGAAAGTGTACCCTGGGAAGTATGATTTAAATTGGTTAAAAAAAAAATATAACTTTTTTTTCTTCAGCACTTAACCCGAGCACGCAGGGTTCGACCGCGAAACACGAACTTTGCAGGGGGTTGATTTCCGCCCCCCCGTGAGATCTCCACAAAACTACGCAACGTAGCGACAAGCAGAAAACGCATTAGATAGCTCTAGGCAAGCTCTATCGAAAGTATTTTCAGTCTTTTCTTGGATCAGGTCACAATTGAGGTCCCATGGTCACCAAAAGTCAAGATTTTCCAGCTTTTAGGACGCTTTAGACTCTTTCCAGAAACCCCCGATTATCTCGGAAACTATGATAGCTAGGAGCAAACGATTAGAAAGACAATTCATAGCTATTGAAATTTGCAATCGCATTCAGGGACTCAAAATTGAGCTCAGATCAATAGTTTAGGCTCCAGAGGTCAAGAAAGGTCAAAAATACTGCGTTCAGCCAAAACAGTTGTTCGTGAATAGATTCACCTAAGAAAGATAGGGAATCATTTGACCGCCCATCGTGTTTGCCTCATTGATGCGCTTTGAAACATATACACGGTATCTGGTAAGTAATTTCAAAATTTGACCTCAGGTCAATCATTGGTGACCCAGGTAGGTCATGTTGCATATTTGGCAACGCGCTAGACGAGACGAACACATTGGTGTCAACTAATCGTCTCTATCTCTTTTATACAAGAGTTTTAGCAAAATAATGCTGATGACCTCAGAGACCTCAATGAACCTTGTATAAATCACTGAGCGAGCAGTGCACCTTGATCGTTTAGAATGAGCTAAAATAGCATGATTCTGAAAGAATTAGACTGATCCAATGCATATTTATCTGAAAGGAAGCATTTGTTTATTTTCCATTCACTTATATGGGGAGGTCAGAAAATTGACCTAACCTTTGGTCACCGATACCGAAAAAATCGAATAAATCGAAATTGTAGGTACTGATATTCTTATGAAATCCTGCAAGTTTCAAAACTTTCGAAAAAAGACTGTGGCTTTGGCACGAACGCAAAATTTGAGTCGAGGTCACTTGACATGGACTGTACCTACCTGAGGATGACCTGAAGTCAAAACTTTCCAAAGTTGGGTAATTGATGCCCTAAAAGGTGTACGAAATTGGCGGGCGCTAAGCGGCCGCCGTTTTCCCGCACTCCGAAAAACCTGAGGGGTGCGGAAATAACCCCCCTGCAGTGCGCGGGTTAATATGTCGAATCCTTTCTGTAAAAGTTCAAACTGCTACTATTCAAATATTTGTATTGTCAATATGACTTACCCAATCTTAGATGCACCACCATTAGCTTCAAAGAGGGTAGCCAGCGATTAACCCGCGCACTGCATGTGTTCGCGACGAACACAAACTGCAGGGGAGGATTTCCACCCACCCTGAGATCTCGAAAACTACGCTACGTAGCGACAAGCAGAAAACGGCATTAGATAGCTCAAGACAAGCTCTATCGAAAGTATATCAGTCTCTTTTAGGTCAGGTCAATATTGAGGTCACCAGAGATCATGAAAGGTGAGATTTTCCGGCTTTAGGACTTCGTTCAACAAACCCCCAAATATCTCGGAAACTATGATAGCTAGGAATAAACGGAAAAGCAATCGAAGGGCCTTGACAAAATGCGATCGTCAATATATGCTCAGATTTTAGATAACGTCAACAATTTAGGCTCCAGAGATCATTAAAGGTGCAACAGGATGTTTGGCAAAACTGTTTTTCGCGAATAACATTTTACCCAACAAAGATAGGGAAATAACTTTGAAGCAATTGTGTTTGTCTCGTCAAGACGCTTGAAACATATTGATGGTGACCTGGTTAAATCATTTTTTTTTACTCAGGTCAAGGTTATTTGGTGACCCGCGTCGCCCCATATGCTGCATATGGGGCGACGCGGCTTGACGAGACAAACATATCAATGTCATCCGATCGTCTCTATCTTAATCATATCAAGCATCAATAGTTATTAGAAAACAATGCTGATAACCTCAGATGACCTCAAATAACCTTTCAGAGATCACTGAGCACCTAGGTTATCAATAATGAGCTAAAATAACATGATTCTAAAATAATTGGCCTGATCCAATGCAAATTATCCCAAAAGTTTTTTTCCCCGTTCACTTATAGTGGAGGTCAGGAAATTGACCTGAACTTAGGTCACCGATGCAAAGAAATCCAAAATTAGTTATTGTAGGTAATTGTGCACTTATTAAATCCTGCAAGTTTCAAGAATATCGGACAAAGACTGTGGCTTTGGCGTGATCATTAGCATTTTGGAAGGCAAGGTCACTTGACGTGACTTGGTGACCTGACCTGAGATAACCTGGGGTCAAAACTTCAAACAAAGTGTGGGTAATTGATGCCCAAACAGCTGTGCGAAATTTTGCGTCGCTGCGCCGCCGGTTTTCTGCTATTCTTGGAAACCTGAGGGGGTAGAAATCACCCAATCCCCCTGCAGTGCGCGGGTTAAATAACAGTTTTTGCAAGTTTTATTTTCTTGCAAATACACCGATACTCATGAGCATGTGAGCAGGAGTTCCGCCTCCCTTAAACAACGACTCACAGAACCATACGTTAACACCAGGGAAAATAATAATGCCAAGTCGTGGCTCGTGGCACTCCCTGCTAAGAAGTGGAAATAAACTGAAGAACACACACACAAATGTAACTGCCCCGTTGGCTGTCCCGTTGGGTGGCGGAGGAGACGGTGATCGTTGACCGCAGAGGGGCCGCGAGTGACTGGCGGTGGCGACCCATTCATCGCGGCTCCTTCGATGTGAGCGCGCCCCTCCGGCCGGAACAGCCGTCTGTGGGGCGGCTAATGGCGCACCTGCGACGTGCCGACGGCGCACCGTACCACCGCGAGACGGCGCGTCACAGTGTCATACCGACCGACCAGCCCACGTTTCCCAAAACTGGGAAAGCAGACTCGGAAGTGCGCCCTCAATCTCAAATCCTAATGAAATCGATGAAGCAAGTTGGGAATAATGACGTTTTACGTTTTATTGACGGCAAGGCATGCCGTTTTTGGTGAAAAAACGATAAATGTTGGAAAAATCGTAGATCATCGAGTTTTTATGCAAATTGCAATTTCAAAACTGTCAAAAAAGGAAAAGACTTTTCTTAAAAACGGCTATCTCGGATAGCGTAATGGGGTTTAGCCCCCATTGAGGGTTTTAGGTTTTAATTGGGGGTTTTAGCCCACAACTATTTTGCAGGAAAAAATACAAGGCCCCTCAATGAAAATCCTGGATCCGCCCTGGTGCATTGCATTTACTCTGAATATGGGTTCTGTTCCCGTCGCCTCAACCTTCTTTACCTCCTCTAAGTTGCTCAACTGCAAACTGCCCCTTTGTGTTAATAGGATACGACTGGAACAAGTTGTAGCAGCTTAAGAGGTTAGAGTGGACGGAAACAGGCCATATATGTATGATGTACGGGTGTATATGAGGAATGGACCATTCAGGACACGAATAAAGTATGAAATATTTAGCGGACAAATTTCGAAACAAGTCACACATAACTTAGCCACGAAACAGCCACGGATAACTTGTACATAAAAAATTTGCTCGTAACGCATCCCAGCCCTGCCGACGTCTTGGAAATTTCGCACAAGGGAAGAACAAACTTATTAGGACTCACTGCACAGTAGGCTTGCAGTCTCATTGGCTTGCGTGGCGTGTTATTGTGTTAGACGCTGCCGCCTCTATTACGTGGCGATTGTGGCGCACATCGGATGTTTGTGACATGTCGCCCCGCCGCTGTCACGTGATGATTGCTTTTTGACGTATTGTGTCCACTGTACATATCTCCTCTTGTCACGTGACAGCACGAGACGTCACCTTCTGATGGAGTGGCTACACCCACCGGCGGCAGACGGCGGCACGCAGAGAAAACGAGTACCTACAGCCTTCCCCAACGCCGCAAACCAGACCGGGTCTACTGATAACGCCATATTTGTCATGTGGACCGAGATAAAGGAGAGCGGTGAACGGCGTATCTCACCTGCCTTTGGCTTGTGTGAGTTGTCTTCGTTTGGATTCCGTCAGCTCTGCCCGTGTTGGTTTGGTCTGACACGGACAACTGTCTCAAGGCCTCTCTGTGCCTCTCTCGTTCCGTTCGTAATAATACACTCACCAGTCTCGACCTCGGTCCCTAACTGTCTCGTCTCGGTCTCGGTCCCAGACCGTTTTGTCCTGGTCTCGCGACAACGCACTGTCCCCCGCTGCCCGATGTCATCCACCGCGACCTTGATGCCATGCTATGTGCAGCACACATGCCAGGAACAATGAACAAGATCGGTTTCCCATAATCGAATTAGGCTCGCTGGAGGTGCCAGCAGCGTCAGCACATGACTCGCCCATTAGGCGTGCTAACAGCTGCAGATCACGCCGCACACAGACTAACAGGCTTCACGGCGTCACTTATGTATATGACATTGAGTAAAGATGCTACGAATGGAAACGTTGCTTATAGATGTAATCGGAAATTTCCCATTCACTAAAACAAGTGGCAGCATTTAACTGCATAGTGAGCTGACCTGCCGTCACCTGGCAGCAGCCGCCAGCAGTTGTAGTCGAGGAGACGCGTGCCGAGTCGGACCGGCAGTCCGCAGACACACCTGCCTCTCTGGGGCTCCTCGGTGCGAGCGGTGATGCTGAAAGTGCCTTTTTTGCTTCCAGGCCAGCCTTACGCCATTGCCCAGGGGAGAGATGCCGGAAGAGGGGGAGTGGCCTGGGGTTGGACCCCAGGCCTCTCGGCAATGGCGTAAGGCCGACCCGGAAGCCCCCCCCCAAAAAACACACACACACAACAAAACACACACACACACACACTAACGAAGGCGTGCCAGCTGCGGGGCTTTGTCTCACCGAGTGATTGAGTGTGATCAAGCTATTCACTTCGGTTAGCTTTCAGTATAAGAAGTCCCATGCACCTTTCGATTTCGATATATTTGCATTTATGAGTACTTTGCAGCGTACAACAGCTGTAATCACTCACACGTCATTGTAATGACCGGTAAATTATCAACGGGTGCATTTCAACATGTATTTTACGACAGCCGCTAATTGACTTAACATCTCGAGAATGGGAATGCTCGGCGTAAAAAGGTTTTTATTTTAAAATATACTGGGTAATCAGCAAATGCTAAAGCATTGTTAACGATTTATAAATTGCATCTAAGGGACACTATACGAAGACCATGCTGTTTTCCTTCGTCTGTTCTCTGAAGAAGGGGTCGCAATCGGAACGAGTTGTAAATGGATGGGGCTAAAGGCTCCTTTCTCACTGGAGTTCATTGATTAATCGACTCTGTGCTGTTCAAAGCCTGAACGCTTAACTGGTTGCCGAATTTTTTAAGACGCCACCCCGATGGATTCATCACATTGCTGCCACTATTGGCTGGGTCGATGCGACATCCAACTACGCTACAGCTAAAAAGGCTGCATTCAAACATGACCATTGTTGAACTAAAAACAAAGGCGAAATGAAGTTTAACAGGAAAATCTAGTTCCGACGAAAGGTAAACTGAATTATCCACAATTTGTCTCAACCTTTAGCCAGATCGTTAACGAATGGTATACAGCAATTACACGTTTCGAAGACTTGTGCCATGTAGTTCACACATCCAACTACGCAATGAACAAATTATGGCAGTGACTGAACTAACATTACTAACAGCTTGGTAACATTACTAACAGCTTGGTGAATTCATCACTGGCCTCCCGTATGAAGCGTTTCCGGTAATCTTTGTGCGAAAGCAAAGCCTAGCTATAGACTATGTTAATCAAGGTCACTGACTGCAATCTGAGATGAGATACAAACACAGTNAAAGCAAATGCAAAACAGAATATAAGTAAAAATTCAACTAAAGGGGCTCCAGACGTGAATTTTATCGTAACCTATAATCAAACCATTGGCTTCTTACCTTAATAAAAATATATTTGACATTTCAAAAGAGTAGGCACACTCCCTGTAAGTGCCATAGCACACTCGTCGCCACAATGCTCATTCAAGGCCAAAACGCCTGGGGACATGGAACATGTCTGCACGCGAGGCATCAATAATTAACTAAAATAAGTAAAATCACACGATTCTGAAATATTTTACTTGATCTAATACCTATTCTGTGAAGATGAATAATTTTTATATTTTCCCATCGACTTTTAATGTGGATTGTAGGGTGACACGATACTCTAGAATCTAGTGGATAGTGAAATTATATGGCGCTGAAACGTGAAAAAGCAGTAATTTACAATTCCCCCTAAAACCAATTTTCGCTTGGCCGGAGACGATTTTCTAACAGCCCATTTTTCAACGTGGCGACGGTGGCGCCATCTTTACTGTCAACGTTTTACGGCTGAGAAATTGAGTCAGCAGAGTAATCACGTCAGCAGAGTTGTTTCTCGCGATACAAAGGTAACATACCTACAGTTTCACCACGCCTATGCTAATTCATAAACAAGTATTACCTCACTGACAGGTGAGGTAGTATCAATTTAGAGCAACCCAATTGCCAATAATTGCGCATGTGCAAGTATAATGTGGACTAACTGGAGGTCACGAAATTGACCTGACCTTAGGTCACCGATGCCAAACATCCGAGATATACATGTGATGATGATAGGTGTTTTAGGGTGCTCCGAAAGCGAAGGTAACATGGCGCCCACCGAGATATACATACACATTGTTGGTACTCGTGACATTATGAAATCCTGCGAGTTCAAATCTCTCAGACAAACACCATGGCTTTGGCACGACCACAAACATTTTTGGAGGTAAGCTGTCACTTGACGTGACCTGATGATCTAACCTGAGATGATCTGAAAGAAAAACTTTTACGAAATGTGGGTCAATTATGCCCGAATAGCTGTGCCAAATTTGGCGGCACTGCGCGCCGCTGTTTTTCGCTATTCTTGCAAAAACCTTAGAAGGGGGTAAAAATGACCGCCGCCCCCGCCAGTGCGATGGATATTTTGTTTGTATATAAAGCTCCCACCACACTTGTCTTGCACAGAGGGAGCTAACTACCAAAATACAATTTGTAGAAAGAAGAAAAATTAACTGGCATCATTTATCATATTGGAATTTAATGACATGACCTAACTCACGAGGTCATCGAGTCAACACATTTACAATCTGACTGGACCAAATTATTCTTCAGATCAGTGCCAGTTCAACAGTACGCGGTTTTGTACATTGTATACCATACAACTATGAGATATAGGCCGGCCAACATACCCATACAGCGTGACCTCACGAAATTGCCGCAGGCCATAGCTCGTTCACCGCTGGTCTGAGCGAGCTGAGAGCAGCACAGTTGAATCCAGAGCACATAACTACCCAATGGGCGAATTCGGACAGAAATCTGAGTGGGTGGGTGTAACCCTTTGAGTGACAACCTGTCGTGGAATGCCCCAGCGGCCAGCAGTGACCGATTAACGATCAGCAGTCAGCAGCCAACGATCAGCAGTCAGCAGCCAACGGTCGGCAGGCGGCAGCCAACGGTCGGCAGGCGGCAGCCAACAGTCAGCAGGCGGCAGCCAACGGTCAGCAGGCGGCAGCCAACGGTCGGCAGGCGGCAGCCAACGGTCAGCAGTCAGCAGCCAACGGTCAGCAGGCGGCAGCCAACGATCAGCAGTCAGCAGCCAACGGTCGGCAGGCGGCAGTGTCAGCAGCCAACGGTCAGCAGACCCATCAAATCAGCAGCAGTATCTCATCAGAGCAGACCCAGCAGCAGACTCAGAGCCCGTGTATTATCAGACGCCGAGAGCAGCACTCCGCCTCCCCCCCCCCANTTCAAGCTGGCTACAAGTTAAGCATGGCCTGCCGAGTTCCGAAAAAAAGGCGACGCGAACGATATGACGCGGACATCGGCCCCCTAAAACACCTAAAGTACCTCACATCAAACCAAATGCGTATTATAACATGGAAATCAGGCGCGGATCCAGGATTTCGGTCAGGGGGGAGGCGCCCAATACAAAAAGTTGCGCCCTCCGGGCGCACCCTACGGGCGCGCCATAGAAAAGACCCGGTTCAGGGGGGGGCGCCCAAGCGCCCCCCCTGTATCCGCGCCTGGAAATACACATTAAAAATGTTGCAAAGGCATGCACGCAGACAAAACGGATATAGGTTTTGTCGTCATTTCAGCCGACCACCTAAATAATTATTGGTGACGCCCTTGCGAGTTGGTATGAGATAAACGTCATTTTTAATTACCTTCGTGTGTAAATGCTACGGAAATGGTGTTCTGTGTGTTTTTAAGTGATTTTTTCCCGATTTTTTACCCCAAAAAACGATTTTTTCCCGATTTTCCCCTCCGTTTTTTTCCATTTTTGTCCGTTTTTTTGTAATCGCATTTTTTAATCTCTAATGACAAATAAGATGAAAAGATCAAATCCGTAAATACAAATATGGGGTACCTTTTTGCCGGAAAAAGTTGGCCCCCCAAACCGAGGGGCTGGATACGCCCCTGATTGACCCTTAATTAATTCAATTTAAAGCATTTCAACTGTATTAAAGTTTATTCTACTCGACAAGAGCTTTCAAATGAGCACATATGGAGGTCTGTGTGACGACTTTGATTTTTGAACTTTTGGGTAGGTGTCACCAACTTTCCGAGGCCTGGGGGACCAAAACTCAAAAGATTGCAATGCAATTTGGCATACTTGTTATTTACCTAAAAAAGAACGCCGTATCTATTGCCAACCCTGCACCGACAGAAAGTGTTGTTTCCTGGACAACCTAAGGATCCCCCCCCCGGTACTAGACAGGAGGCCCCAGCATAAGACGGAGGCCCCCAACTAGACAAGAAGGCCCCAGGTACTAGATTAGACAGGAGGCCCTGGTACTAGACAGGAGGCCCCCGGTGCAAGATAGGAGGCCCTGGTGCTAGACAGGAGACCCGGTACTAGAAAAAAGGACCCCCGATACTAAATAGGAGGCCCCCGGTATTAGACGGGAGGCCCCAGACACTAGATAGGAGGTCCGGTCCCCGGTACAAGACAGGAGGTCCCCGGTACTAGACAGGAGGCTCTGGTACTAGACAGGTGGCCCCCGTTGCTAGACAGGAGGTTCCCGTTACTAGAAAGGAGGTTCCCGTTACTAGAAAGGAGGCCCCCAGTACTAGACAGGAGGCCCCTGGTACTATATAGAGAGAGGAGACCCCGTCCCCGGTAGTAGATAGGAGGCCCATCCCCTATACAGGAGGCCCCAGGTGCTTGATAGGAGGCCCCCGGTGCTAGATAGGAGGCCCCCGGTGGTAGACAGGAGGCCCCTCTGCTAGACAAAAGGACCCCCGGCCCTAGATAGAAGGCCCCCGGTACTAGACAGTAGACCCCAGGCACTAAACAGGACGCCCCGTCCCCGGTACTAGACAGGAAGCCCGCGGTACTAGACAGGAGGTCCCGGTGCAAGATAGGACGCCCTTGGTACTTGAAAGGAGGCCCCCTGTACTAGACAGGAGGCCCAGGTACTACATAGGCAGGAGGCCCCCTGTACTAGACAGAAGGCCCCTGGTAGGCCCCTGGTAGGCATAGGCAGGAGGCTCCCGGTACTAGATAGGAGGCCCCTTCCCCGGTGCTAGACAGGAGGCCTCTAGGTACTAGACAGGAGGCCCCGTCCCCGGTACTAGACAAGAGGCCCTGGTACTAGATAGAAGGCCTCGGTACTAGAGAGGAGGCCCAGCATTAGACAGGAGGCCCCCGGTACTAGACAGGAGGACCCCGGCACTACATAGTCAAGAAGCCCCGCATCTAGTCAGGAGAACCCAGGTTCTAGATAGGTCACCGGTGCCAGACAGGAGGCCCATTGATATTAGACAGGTTGCCACCTGCTGATGAAGGAGGGGCCTCCCGTCCCCCTGGGGAAGGAGGCCCCTGCGACTTTACCCACTTTCAGGTAAAATCTGGTATCCCCGCCCCTGACCCGGTACCAGACATAGGCCCCTGGTTTTAGACAGGTGGCCATCGGTACTAGACAGGAGGCCCCCAGTACTACACAGACAGGAGGCCCCCATTATTACAGACAGGAGGCCCCAGTACTACACAGACAGGAGGCCCCCAGTACTACACAGAAAGGAGGCCCCCGGTACTACACATACAGGAGGCCCCCGGTACTACACAGACAGGAGGCCCCCAGTACTGCACAGACAGGAAGCCCCCAGTACTACACAGACAGGAGGCCTCTAGTACTACACAGACAGGAGGCCCACAGTACTACATAGACAGGAGGCCCCCAGTACTACACAGACAGGTGACCCCCAGTACTGCACAGACAGGAAGCCCCCAGTACTACACAGACAGGAGGCCTCTAGTACTACACAGACAGGAAGCCCCCAGTACTACACAGAAAGGAAGCCCCCAGTACTACACAGACAGGAAGCCCCAGTACTACACAGACAGGAGGCCCCCAGTACTACACAGACAGGAGACCTCCAGTACTACACAGCCAGGAGGCCCCCAGTACTACACAGACAGGAGGCCCCCAGTACTACACAGACAGGAGGCCCCCAGGTACTTACCACAGACAGAAGCCCCCATACTACCACAGCCAGGAGGGCCCCCTCAGTACTACACAGACAGGAGGCCCCCAGTACCTACACCAGACAGGAGTACCCCAGTACTACACAGACAGTGAGGCCCCGTAGTCTACACAGACAGGAGCCCCCAGTACTACACAGACCAGGAGACCCCCAGTTACTACACAGACAGGAGGCCCCCAGGTACTACACAGACAGGAGGCCCCCCGGCTACCCGCACAGACAGGGAAGCCCCGGGGTACTACACAGAACAGGAGGCCCCCAGTGCAGTGCTAAACAGGACGCCCCCAGTGCTAGTGCTAGACAGGAGGCCCCCAGTACTACACAGCCAGGAGGCCCCCAGTACTACACAGACAGAAGGCCCCCGGTACTACACAGACATGAGGCCTCCGGTACTACACAGACAGGAGGCCCACAGTACTACGTAGACAGGAGGCCCCCAGTACTACACAGCCAGGAGGCCCCCAGTACTACACAGCCAGGAGGCCCCCAGTACTACACAGACAGGAGATCCCCGGTACTACACAGACAGGAGGCCCCCAGTACTACAAAGACAGGAGGACCCCAGTACTACATAGATAGGAGGCCCCCAGTATTACACAGACAGGAAACCCCCAGTACTACACAGACAGGAGACCCCCAGTACTACTCAGACAGGAGGCCCCCAGTACTACACAGAAATGAGGCCCCCAGTACTACACAGACAGGAGACCCCCAGTACTACACAGTCAGGAGGCTCCCAGTACCCGTCAAGAGTCCCGTGCCCGTCATGGGGCCCCATTGGCTGAAAATAAATAGGAATGGTCCCGCAAATCTCAAATCGAAATCACCGAATATCTACCCTATTTTTTAAAACTCTCCTTATTTGACCCACTTCATTTTGAGGAGGCCCCCATTTTCGCTTTATGTAATATATATATTTTACATTTTCTCGAAATCGGTCAAGGGGGGGGGGGGGCTATCGCCCCCATCACGCCCCTTGGATCCGCGCCTGCCGCCCACAGATACTGCACAACACAGGAACAGGGTACACAGATACTGCAGATACCGCCCACATATACTGCACAACACAGGAACAGGGTTCACGTCACAGATACTGCACAACACAGGAACAGGGCACACAGATACTGCAGATACCACGCACAGATACTGCACAACACAGGAACAGGCCACATACCGAAAGTTATAGTCATGGTTATAGTCATAGCCATTTATTATAATTCATCCACGTTGTGGTTCTTACGAATTCGGTCAGCAGTTACATAATACCATAAAATGCGTGACAGTAAAATGACAGACAAATGATATCACCATATACCATATATAATAGAAAACAAATTGTCTAAAGAGCACATCTGGAGTTCACCAGATTTGATGCAACCTCCCTTCCCATTTAGGGAAATCAGAAGGCAAATATACAATATAAAACAAATACATCTATTGTATCGCGTTTAAAGTGAGTGTGCCTACTCACATGTGGAGTTATTGACACTAGTCTGTAGAACATATTTTTCTGAATTTAGCCATGTACTTCATTTCCCCAGAACACTTTAGTTGCCTGAAGATATTCAAAGGTCGCCAATTTCACATACTTGGCAGTACTTAATTATCGATATTCGCCAGAGCTTTCGCTACTAGAAGCATTGCTCTTAAATTACAACGCTAGCATATATTGTCAGCTCTGGTCAACAGAAAACAACTCGTGAGCACAGATAACAGCTGCCGAACAGATTCTCGATCACTGTTAACAAACCTATACATTGCTCATAAAGGTTTGTTTATCGGGCTTTAGTGCGCCATTATAGGTAACATCTTCGCTACTCTGTTATAGTGACGATGTTTATTTTGAGTTTTGAACAAATAAATGCAAAACAGAATATAAAGTAAAAAATTCAACTAAAGCAGGCTCCGACGTGAATTTTATCGTAAACCAATAATGAAAGCAATAGCTTCTTACCGTAATAAAAATATATTTGACATTTCAAAAGAGTAGGCGTGGGCATCTGAGACAACTTCGCCATGGTGGGGGGGGGGGGGTCAAAATGACCCCCCGTCTAACTCGAAAACGAAAATAGATAGAAAGACGCAGAAAAAAGTGTTTGAAAGCTCTCAACGTGTACATTTGAAGTTACACAGACTATTTGTAGCTAAGGTCAATATTGAGGTCACCAGAGGTCATCAAAGGTCAAATTTCACAGTTTTTGGACTTCGCTTCGAACAATTCCGTATATCTCGTGAACTATGATAGTTAGGAACAAACGGAAAAAAGCAATCGAAAGCTAATTAAATTTTCAATAGCACAAGATGGCCTAAAAATTGAGCTCAGATCAATAGTTTAGGCTCCAGAGGTCATCGAAGGTCAAAAATGCAGTTTTTGGTAATTTTGTTTTCCTTATAACTATTTATTCTAATTTAATGATAGAGCAATTGACTTTAACACCATCGTGTTCGTCTCGGACAAGGCGCTTTGAAACATTATGCATGGTGACCTTTCAAGGTCAATTTCAAAGTTTGACCTCAGGTTCAAGTCATTAGATACTGGCTAGGTCATGTTGCATATGGGTCGATGCGGCAGACGAGACAAACACAAGCGGTGTCACACAATCGCTCTATCTCTTTTATATTCAAAAGTTATAGCCAAATCATTTGCTGATGACCTTAGATGACTTAAATACCTTGTAGAGATCAATGAAGCAACAACTGACCTTGATCATCCAGAACGAGCCCAAAAAACATGATTCTGAAAGAATTAGGCTTGATCAGTCGTATATTATTCTTGAATTGGAAGCATTTGTTTTAGTTTCCCATTCACTTATAATGAGAAAGGTCAGAAAAATTGACCTGACCTTAGTCACCGATACAAAAAAATCCAAGATATTACAAAGCTGTAGGTACTTTATAATCGTTTATGAATCCTGCAATTTCAAATCTTTCGAACAAAAACTGTGGCTTTGGCACGATCACAAAAAGCATTTTTGGAGCAGGTTCACTTAAAGTGACCTGATGACCTGACCCTCGGGTTGGACCTTGAAGTAATTGTTTTTGTCAAAAGTGTGGGCAATTTGATGTTCAAATTCAAGCTATGCAAAATTTGGCGCGCTTGCGGCGCCGCCGTTTTTCCCCGCTATTCCGGGTAACACCTCAGGGGGGGGGTCAAAATGACCCCCCACCAGGGCGAGGGTTAAGGTTGGGGTTTGCTCACATATGATCACTGGTTATACATATCTGCGAAAAAATCATTTCGACTCCGCGTTACCTGACAAACGTATAACAGAACACAGATAACTACAACATCAGTACGATATCGCCCGTCCTCATATACAGAGCCGACCGCATCTGCAGGGCACACAGATGCTGCTGCTGCTCTATGCACAATGGACAATGGACATGGTGCCGTGCCGACACTTCTGGGCCGCCGCACAGGAACAGCTGGCACACATCTCACCCCGAGCAGACTCACCAATCTCACCGATCTCACCGATCTCACCGATCTCACCGATCAGACTCACCGATCAGCGGCGAGTCGGGGTCAGCGAACAGGCAGACCACCACATGACCGTTGAGCACCGTCATGGCCGCCTGGTTACGATCCTGCCGGCACCACAGGGGCAGCCCGGTGACACGTCAGTGGGAGGAGGGAGTGACGTCAGCGGCAGGGAGGGAACGACGTTGTCTGAGTGAGAGAGAGACGTCAGTGGGCTGGGTGACGTCGGTAAAAGTGGTGACGTCAATCATAGTGATTACGGCAGTTAGATGGGTAACGTCAGTTGGATGAGTGACGTCAACGAGAGTGGTGTCGTCAGTGGGAGTGATGGCAGTGGGAAGGAGATACGTCAGTGGGAGGGTAACGTCAGTGGGAGGGGGACGTCAGTAGATGGGGTGACGTCAGTCATGTCAGTCACAAAAGCTAAAAATCTCTGCGTAATTTTCGACCAATCTCTCAGCTGGGATCGTCCCATTTCAGAGCTGACTCGTCGCGGCCTCGGCACACTAGCCTCCTGTCTCACGCGCACACGCACGCACGCACACACACACACACACGCACGCACGCACGCACGCACGCACGCACGCACGCACACACACACACACACACACACACGCACGAACGCACGCACGCACGCACCAACCACGCATCGCACGCACGCACGCACACACGCACGCACGCACGCACGCACGCACGCACGCACGCACGCACGCACGCACGCACGCACGCACGCACGCACGCACATTTATACAAACACATACACACACACACACACATACACACACACACACACACACACACACACACACACACACGCACACGCACACGCACACATCTCTTTTGTACATGTGCTTGACTGCAGTGTGGTGTGTTGATTATGTTTAGGCAGGCTACGTTGGTTTGAGTTGGAGGGATGAGCCGTGAACCGTAGAGAGACGGTGGTATGATTCACGACCATGTGCACTGTTTGTATATGCACTGTTTGACTATGTGCACTGTTTGTATTGATGTGTGTATTGATTTGGATACGTGGGCATTGGATAAATTAGCCCTTCGGTGAAAAAGATAAAAGATATAACCAATCAGAGATAAACGAATTTTAGGTACTTCTAAGATTATGATATCCTGTAAATTTGAAAGTTCGAAACCGATCGGCCAAAACCTGTGGCCGTGGTACGACCTGTTACGGCGGCGACTGAGTTACTATCCCAATGCCGTCATCCACTGGCCATGGGGACGGTTTAAAACGCTGACGGTTTGACCTGGTTACAGGGCTTTGCTTTGGGTAAGAGGTGACACCCCGCTGATCGACACTGATCGACACAGCACAATACTGATCACTAGCGAAACATTCCGCCACAGGCAAAACTGGAAAGATAAAACTTCACAGAGAAAAACCTATACAAGTGGACGTACCAGCATACAGTCCTCCATAGAGATTCAGTATAGACGTACCAGCATACAGTCCTCCATAGAGATACAGTATAGACATACCAGCATACAGTCCTCCATAGAGACTTACCAGCATACAGTCCTCCATAGAGATACAGTATAGACGTACCAGCCATACAG